>JANVCG010030306.1:0-10524 GCA_025505365.1 Haliclystus inabai | reverse complement strand
ATGAATGTCATCAATATCCTTTACCACGAAATACTGGTGATGCACCCGTTCCAAAAGCACCCGAGATCACCAAGGTTTCATCACGACAGATAATAGATATTACGAAACTGGTCAGTATGATACCCAGTATCTTCAAATTATAATTCTTTGCACCCCTTCTTAAACTATTTTAATTAGTTGTATGGCAATGTAGTACTGAAAGAATATAAATATTATTATTATTTATTTATTTGATTATTATTAAAAATTCTTTTTCACATTATACTGAGTGTTCAGCGCTTATTAGATCGCCATGTTGCTACTGCCTAACAGAATTTAGGTGGCCAATATGGAGCGTATGTGACTTTAGGCAACGAGGAAGCGCGTCTTTGTTACAGTCTAGGTTACTAACAGGTCCATCACCCTTACTGCTACACGAAATCTAAGACTGAAAAAATTGTAACCATGGTAACCTCACCAATACCGTTTATAGAGAATCTCAACGGAAGCAAAGGCAATCGTAATTTAAAATGGATGAAACAATGAAACATAAATAAAAGGCATGTTGCTATTATTGGCTGTTGATGTTCAATTGCAAGGTCCTACCATTGATAAATCTAGTTTGTCTTATACTCTAGGTTGAGTTCAATCAAAATATTGTGTGGTTTAGAAATCGACTAAGATTAATTCAAAGGGGTGCATAGTTGCAAAAATGTTCACTTTCTTGAATTTCGTGTTTTGATTTACTTGGTAGGTGTTCTGTGAAGACAAACCAAATTCCGTGGCTGTTTATTTCGTCGATGAAGTAAGTTAAATTCCAATTCATTCAAATTTTCAATGACGTGAACCAAAAATCGAGCTTTATAATTTTGGAAAGAGAAAGTTAATGCAAAACCGCAGCCCCAAAACCAAAGGCATATTCTTATGAGCTTTTTTATATGAATCAAATACAAGACATTATTTCAGGGTCTCAAAGAGTTATGGCAAATCAAATTCATGATGTTTATTTTCATTTCAATAGGAAGACCATACAAATGAAGTCACGTGGTTGATCACTATGGAAACTGTACGAAATTTAACTCGATTTACAACTGCAATTAAAACTGTTTGGGAAGGTCAATTTGCAGTTGAGTTATGTTCAGAAGTGCTGGCATCATTTGATATCTTTTTTATTGCTGATAATTAAATAAATCAATTTAGAATTGTAAATTTTGTTGTAATAATTTTTATAGAATGTAAATTTAAGTTAAAGAATGGTATGTTATAATGTTGAAATAATTTTAATGTTTCTAAAGAGCTTTTATTTGACGCACTAGAGTTGATCTCTAGTCAGGCTGAAGGAATGTTTCATTATTTATTTTCATTTGATAAGTAAACAGTCAACAAAAATATATCAACAGATTCTTTTGGATTTTCCAATTTATGTAATTTAAACGGAAATTGTCCAATTTATCGTTGGAAATCGCCTTGCTCCAATTAATCGGTAGATTGATATTTTCCTCGTAACCTGGTAATATCAGTAAATAAGAGAAATCGGTCTTTATACAGTTTGGTATCATTAAATGTGGTGTTGTTAGGTACTGTTGATTGGGTTCCACTACGAATCCGTCACATAAAAACTACCTGTCTTTAGCGGCCTCTTAGATGCAACCTTATAAGTGGCTATTACTGAAGGGTTAATATACTGCAAATAGGTTAATGCAATGCGGGGTTGTTATTAAACAAAATGTTTATTTGGGATTATCGTTCTTTGCGATTTAAATATAGTCAACATTTCTTCACGTAAATATAATACAATATAATATATTCAATTTTGGCTATTAAATTATTATAATTTTTAGAGGGTTGGCCTTCAGATCGCATCATTTGCACGTGTGCTTGTTTTTTAGTCATTAAAACTTCCTCACAAGAAGGGATCATCTGCTGATGTCAGCGGTGTGAGAACTGGTTCGAGTTCAGGGTCCACGTGTCCTTTATCCACTTGTTCGCTAAGCGTGCTCCATCGTGCAAGGTTTTCCATACTCCCTCTATACAACGGTAACAGCTTTTCGCTCAATTTTGATAAAGCCTGTAGGTAGAAATACAACAGTGAATCAGAGTCACAGCTAGAGAGGTTTTAAAAGTGCAGTCTGACTTGCTTAATATCCTCGCTTTTAGTGTCCCACCTTAATCAATTAATATTTCTATAAATCTATTTTCCATTCTCCATACAAAATCTCACGTAGTTTTCTCGCTTAGTATCACACCTTCCCTATTATATTCCACTTTGTCCCTGATCCAGAGGGATATTAAGAAAGTTCGGCTGTAGAAACTTTAGTAGAGAGGTTCTGTTCTACCAGAAAATAAATCTTACTTACGTCATATACTGGAACGCCCGTTGTTCTGAAAAACTCAACTTGCATTTTGGGTAGGTCAAGGATATTGTTGCGATCCATCATGGCCTAAAACGAGCATAAATTAACGTATAGTATCTTTGTAAAATATCTACGTCAGAACGTTTTCATATTACCGCTAGTGTACGGTGGCATCTCACAGATGCCGTTTCGCGATAAGTATTTGGGGTATATTAAGTTTGAATAGCCAAACATTTCAAGAGGTATTTTGAAGCTCATATTGATATAACTTGTCTCCAAAACGTTTCACATTGGCTTAAATTCAAGTAGTTAGCGAAGAGAATGCAAAAATTTTACCGAATTCTTTTTTCTATATGTAGTTGATTTCTATATGTACTAATTTAAAAGTAATAAAACAGATAAGAATTTATCCAGTTGATATTATTCTAGTAATAGATGGCGGGTACACCACTGTTTCACATGCATTGAGAACCTAGATGCAATCAATTAAGCCGCGAGTACTGTGAGACTTACCCTCGGTTCGACGTGTAGAGTGTCTCTTTCTAAATCGCCTTGATGAAAAAACTCACTTGTGACGAGATGAACAACCTATTTACCAATTAAATTCAGTATATAGAAAAAGTAATGATCAGTTGAGTTTATGTTTATCAGATGCATGTGAGTCAAGCTGGGATGATTTCTAAACTACGGACCAGATTTGAAACCGCAATAACAATTGGTTGTAGCATCGAAACGGAGTTCCTTGGATCAGTTGGTTTTCTGTGACTTGACGAACAATGATAAGTGAGCCTAAACCCTTATTTCCGCTATTTTTTTTACTCGTTTACAGCTGAACCTTATTCTCATGCTTGCGTAATGGTTTCATGCTTTTATTTGACTTTTCTTTCATTTTATTCTCCATTTGTTATAAATCAGGTACGCCTTGAACCAATCGGATTGAAATTGAAAATAAAAAACGATCAAAAGTTACCTTTTTCTGAATCTCCCATGGTTTCGTAATTCCATTCAAATCACAAGCTGTCATCAGCATATTCCTGGATTTTGAAACACAAACAAATATACGATGTATTCAACATGGCTGCACGTTTTAATCTGCACTCTTTGAGGGAGATAATTGAAAGTTTGTTTTTTATTTGAGTTCGCTATCACAACAGCACAATTAGCAGCTGAAGCCAGCTCATCTTACGCAAACAATTACGTGAACGTAACTAAATGTCATGTACATCAAAACCTAGCACCATGCAAAACGTATTCCACTCAAGGCTATTATGGTACTATTACGGCTACTCAAAAATCTAAAACTTAATTTACTAAATACTCAGATTTCATTTTTAGAATTCGGTTCACGCTATTTCGTCACCTAAAACAACTTTTAGCGACCGTGTAGGTTATATGCGACAAGTATGTTATAAAAAGGACCTCACCCTCGAGACACGTTTTTGCGACTAATTAAATGCCATTTAAACTTACCTCAAGAGATGACGATGTGTTGAAGATTTAGCATCGAACTCATCGTGCTCAACCAAGTCAAAAAAGCGATCACGGTTTCTGTTGAAATAGTAACAATCAAATCAAAGCTACTAAATCATCCAAATAATAAGGCAATTCTACAAAATGAGTAAATGATTTTTTCTAAAGTTATGACGGATCATCTTTAAATAATTATATCAAACATTTCAGCTATTTAAAGATTAATTCTAACCTGTATATAAAGGTCACTCTATAGAGCAGCCACCTGTCTATAATGGTCATTTCGCATCGTTAGAAATGTTAATTTCTATTCGATTTAGCCTGTTTAGAAAGGTCACGTCACTGTAATGGTAAATATAGCCCAATCTTATATCTGGCCATTATGCAAGATTCACTGTGCCTCCTTTTCTTCATTGGTACCATACTCACGCGAAATATTGTGCTAGATCTGTTGCTAAGATGGCGTGTCTCATGTATTTCATAACACTGATGTATGCTTCAGATGATAGATGCTTGAAGATATCATTTCCCTAGTCAATAAAGTAGGATACATTAAGGGACATTAGCAGTAAAACTATGATTTATACGAAAAGCTAAAATCAGCATGTACTGCGATAGGCAGTGTAAAATTGTTTGTTTAAAACGAAGTCCGGAATATCTATGTTGTTATAGTGAAATATCTAGTTTTTATTGATTTATAAGTGGCATTTTTTCAGTTGGTATTGAACTGACTTTGAAAATGATAAATGTTTATGTTCTTGTCGTTTTCCCCGTTCTGGATAAATGATGATGATGATCATGATGATGATGGTTTAATTTCAAATGTGAGTTATTCCATACAACACAGAAGTATCATTTACCTGACTGTTGAGTATCATTACAGCATGATTGAAATGATGATGCTCCATCGTTGATGTGCCATATAAAAGAGACAAGGCAGAATCGCTTCTGTCGGTAAAAAATTAATACACTGTCAATTACAACCACCAGCAATTAACAACTGATTCCAAACAATCTGTTTCATGCTATCCAGCGTCACTTTTAGTTATAATCCGTAGTATATCAAGATGAATTGTTACGATTGTATTAACATTCCCATTTCAGAGCTCTCCGTCCTTTTTATGCTTAATAACTCCATTGCATCGTGCAGAATCTGAAGGAATCAGTTTTATTACAGGGTAATCCATTGGTGGAATTTTCTTCTGCTGAATCATCAACTCTGAGCTAGACTACAACAGCAGGAGTTAAACTCTTTTGTATTTTGCCTGCCTTTGACGGTGAATTAAATGAAATGAAAATGAAAAACGGCTGAAGAGTCACAGTGTTACAATTTATATTAATAAATCATTGAATTTTTCATTTCCATTCTATATACGCATCCTATGTATCGAAGCAAAATCTACAGTTAGCTATAGACAACATCATTATATTCATTTCTATAAGCTGAAAGAGATGACTCGATAGTGATGGCTGAATCTCCACTCATGCAACTTGCGATTGCTAGACCTAGTAAGTCCGGCTCAGACATTCATTGCTATGCAATACATAGTCACTTCTCCTAAGCTCAACTTACTTCATTTGAAATTCATTATTCGTTCCCCTGTGATCGAGATCGTGGCAAAGACAACCAACAATCAAACCGAGGCACTCGTGAGATGATAACATCGATGTTAGCTTTCCATTCTGCAAAAGAATCAGATGAAGTAATCACGATAAAAGATATACAGTCGCCCATAGATTCTATTTAATATCTTACCTTGATTGATGCAAACATTGATTGTGCAACATTAAAAGCGTGTCTCCAATTATGATAGATTACATCACGGTAATTCTTTCGAACTGTTAATACCCATTTGCATAAAGTCTACAATGTCAATAAAAAAGAAAAATGTACATGTACTTGGTTTCGATCTGGTTTTATTATAAGAATTCGATATTTCTGCCTGATACCGCTTCTATACGCAGGCCGCTATAAATTATACAATGACATGAAAACATCTAAGAAATTCAATACACACTAACAAAAAATTTAATACGATCTAAACTGTTGTCTTTAATAACAAATAAAGTATTTATAAATTGGTTTCAATAAAGCTTTCACTCTCTACTTTCTCATTATACAATTTATTGATACAGTAGATCATATTAGCTATGCGTTTTAAATAGGTTGTCACCATTTGATAGCCTAGATCTAAAGCACATTGCAGTATTGATAACAAACTCTGACCACCGTTCTTCGGACAGATTTATCGGACCTAATTACATCTTGCTTGTAGGATTGTCTTTAATACAAATTTCCGGAAATTATTGCGTATCAGTCAGGATTTTTCATCAAAAATTTTGTTCACAGTATATCAAGTTGATATTAACCTTTGATTTTTATTTGATTTGATTCCAAGTTATCACATGATATATATTCAAAAGAATCTCACATCAATTGTCAAGTGCCCTAGCTCCTCAGAGAGCCGCGCGGAGATGAGGGTTTTAATGGATCGAGGCTAATCAATCAGCTTAACACTAACCTCATATTCAATATGATACTTTGATACAAAGCCACAGTCAATAAACATACGAATCGAGGCAGCCAGCATTTGGTCATTACTCAATGAAAAATCATCGAAATTCAAATCATTCAAATGAAGAAAATTAGCTGAAGGTATTGGTGACAGCTAAAAAAGAAAGAAAATAAATATGATTAATAAATTTATGTTCCAGTGGCAATTCATACTTTTATACATGAACCAGAGCCATTTCGTGATAGCTCATCGCTTATATTTCGACAGTTATTATGATCAACTATTTTTCTTCCATGAATGAAGATTGATTGTGAGTCATAAAATTCTTTACGTTTATAAATAAAAAAGTATTTTCAAGTCAAGCGGCTTACATAGCTTGGACAAGTAGTTTTGCAATCTCAAAGACAGTATATTTGCGCCATTGGTTTGGATAAATAACGCAATGGGCCCATGGTTATATCAACAAATGGATTGAGCAAAAAGAATAAAAATAAACCAATATTTTGAATGAGAGGTATTTTGAATGACCATATGACTATACAGTATTACTTTTGAATTTTCGCAAACTCCAGAATTGATATGCTCCGATAATACCCCCAATACTTATTAATGAAAACTTCCACTCGCCACATAGAATAGACTGGAATAATTCAAATGTATATGGTATGGCATGTATTAGCTAAATTGAATATATAAGTTACCTTTAATTTGTCTGCTTCGAACTGTCGGGCGTTTGTGTGATATGATAGTACCTTCAACATTTAAGAAGAGTCAAATTTTAATAAAATTAAAAGTTAAGATTTTCAATTGATGTAAATTGAGCTAGAATAATAGAGTAGTCTACGTTTTTCACTGGTCTTTCCCCTTCTGAGATTAGGGTAATGAAATAATGGGGTAAGATTAGAAATTCATGATCCAAATCCATTGCATCTACCTGAGATGTTACTGGTATGTTGTACGTTTCATAAAAGTTACAAATTTTCACGAGCACATTACCCCAACTACATCAAAGTTGTGTTAATCTGAATGCAATTAACTGTAAATTTTACATCTGATCTTTCCAAATCCTCTTTTGTAAACATCTCACAATGAAAATAGTTTTTCTTTTAACAATGTAGAGTCTTACATAATGTTCTATTAAAAAACTTTAAAAAGTGCATTTTCTATGAACCAACGCTGGTGTTAATGCAGACACTTCTATAGCATAAAGAATGTTTCTGCTTCAAATTTGACGTTAAAAATACAAGCATATCTGTGAAACCGATCTGATCTTGGTTTCTTTACTATAAGCTAAAACGAATGGATATCTTCTGATAGGTATTTTACCTCGAGGGCTACTTGCTGTTGTGCTTTAGCTCTCGATACTTTGTCATAGAGGATTGAATTGTTGATGCCAAGGCCACAGAAAATCGTAAATGCCTTCAAAGTCAATATTGGAAATGATAACTGATCAACTACATTGTAAAATAAGTACAGCTTAACCGGAAAGAAACTGATGCAGTAAAACCTGTGTAAAACGACCATCTAGGAAAGTGCGGAATGATAAACACTATAGAGAGACGAACTTTGCACACAGGTTAAATTCGACACAGATTGATATCAGTAAAAGAAGATCTGAGTGCGATATAGATAAAAATTATAAAAGACAGCTACGCTTACAAATTAAGTCAAGTCAATAGTTTCCTCTCTTGGACGATCATATCCAGATAAGTTCATGATACCCAGAAATAATACAGATATGCGTACCTCTAATACTTTCTCATCGTTGATGTCAAATATATTCTCTTCAGTTGATCTTCCTTCTAATTTCACAACACCTACATCAAAAGCAGGATAACGCTCAATAGTCAATGAGATTGGGTTATTGATTCTATCTGTAACAACTTACTAACTCGAGTGGAGCGTTCATTAAGCGAATAATCGTATAGACATCACATTGCACTTGTTGCATATTTTTAATAATAATTAATATTCCAAATAGTCAACAAATACTCAGAAAGCGTTAAACGCATCCACCATGACTTTCAAGTCATCCTCGTGTCTCCCAAAACAAATTATCCAGTGGTAGACATCAATTCACTTGAGGTACTGTACTCGATAGCTTTAAATTTTGTTTGTTTACCTATGACATCATGTTCATCGTCTCTGATTGGCATACATAACACTGGCTGTGGCTGTTGATTGGGTGAGTTCTCATCACATGTAGTTTTATCATTTTTCATGCAGGCCTAAAAATATAATCCACATAAATTGAATATTGTTTGGCATATCTTGTCTTTATTATTAAATTTTCTAATGCCTTTATTCTATATTATCCAAGAAAGCAAAATAGAAGCCTTTGAACATTTTAGGCCTTTCTGGTTTCCCAATATTATCCTCGGAGTTTTCTCCATACTATATAGCATATAATGTCTGGATTGTCTCATTAATATACAGCGAAGGGATTTAGTCCAAGTTTTTTGGGCACTATATCCACCACACCATTACATGCTATCAATAGTTCTGATGTATTGCAGTAACCAAAGTGAATTTTACTAGATGAGTTCACAATTCCGTAATAGTAATGCACAACGTTATACTTTTGTAACATATCACAATAACTTACTATTTCTGATGCTACCTTCTTCGACGAGTTATAAACCTACAAAACAAATTATCATTGAATAAGACACTTTATTATAAAATGGCTTTTGAATAGCTGTATAGGTTTTGCGATGAGCCTTTTCATGCAGTCTGCCAGCAATGGTGCTATAGTAATTTGAATTGCGTTCCTACCTGTCCCGTTTCTGCTACGTAAGATGCAATATTATCAGAGAAAACCTCTTCGTCTTTACTGTTCTCCATACTTTCATCAAAATGCCTACGTAGAATAAAATTAAGAAATCTTATAAAACGGTCTTGACGAGATCCATATTTCTGAGTTTTAAATTCAAGACTTGAGTTCAAGACTTACAAACCTGTCGGAAGTAATTATATATTCGAGGGCTGGGATCAAGTCGTAGAGATCATAAGACTATTAATTTGAGGGTGTATGACCATTCTCCCAAGCAGATTTTAAAACGTATTGTCTAGAAGACCTCTCCCGTTCCTTCTTGGATTAACGTGGACATTGACGGAGATGTGTCACAATAGAGCCTACGTGGCTCTGCAGAATTACGTAGATAACGCTGCCGGTTCCAAAAGTATGCTGTTATGCGTAAACCGAATTTGCCTTTATAGCTGCACAAACATCTTCAATCATCCATCATCTCCATTTTGCACGTAAAAAATGATTTTATAACATATTCTGGAACATGTATAATTTCACTTTCAGTTACGCGCTTTTCTTTTTTGTTTTGTGGTAGGCCCAGCTCGGAAGTAGTGCTATACCGGGAGGACCCGTGGTCAGGGTGAAGCAAGCTCCTATCCCATGACCGGTTGCCAAAAATCAGTTTAATATAAGAGCTAGTCAATGACTAGCGTATCAGATATTAAGCTGATAAGAACAGATACTACACTTGATCTTAGCCAATAGGCCGAGAAGCGATACTGTGATTATCACAGACAACCAAGTTGTGTACTACATAAAAATTCAAGGCTACTTTTGCTTCAGTTCTGAATTACGCATGCGCATTGCTTATATTTTTGTTTGCATTTCAAAAATTAATGTAGTACATTTAACAACAGGATTAAAATTCGCCTAGTGTCATTTAGGAGAGTTCATCCATCGAGAGTAGCGAAAACCTGCAGTGGAGTTTTGACGCGATCAACTATCGACGTTTGATTGAAAAAGTCTGATTCCGATCCTATTAGTGTTTGCAACACGTTGGACGAGTACCGCTAATACTATTTAAGCGGGTACCTAACCACCTCAATGCTATTGAATTCCAAGGTTAATATTTTCTAATCGATTTTATTAACATTTGAGTTCGCCATGTGTTATCCATACCATTGCTTTCGTAAATAACCTTTTGATTTCAATGTCGCTCCACGTGAAAATACTCGTCTTGAATCATTGCCCTTAAAACAAATTATAAGAAGTAAGTCATCAAGTATCAATTGAAACACCATCTAGGGTTAATCTTTCTATACGTCAGGACTAAAGAAGATACCAGCATATGTAAATGGAGGGCTTGACATCTATAGACAAGTGCCACATGTCCCCGCTAGCACACTCCGGCGACCTGCACTTTGCTGTGGGTAATGTAACGAAATGTGGGCACGTG
>JANVCG010030284.1:0-10526 GCA_025505365.1 Haliclystus inabai | reverse complement strand
TACTTTGAAGTAAATTGATTGTGAGCTACATCTGATAAGTACTTTCGCTCATTACCAATCATATCTATCGTGAAAGCTCAACATGTAATGGAGGAGTAAGATAAATCGTAAAATATGTTGTTTCTATTCAGATAACTAGCAGTGATGGAATAATTTGAATTACTACAACATAAATTGGAAAGAAATTATTTGCTGACCGATATCATGTCTCTGATTTAATACACAGTAATTTAAATTAATCAATTGATATTCACAAACTTTATCTCACTTCTCCTAGGAAAGAGCTAAAAGAAAATTTCAACTATCCCCGTTTCGCAAAGTTTATGGAAATAATCAGCTATATAGTTAATCCTGCATTAATAATTGGAATCATTGTATCTGTTGTCTTCCGTCAAGTTCGATCTAGTGGAGTTTACAAAGTATGGGAAAAGGACAAGGTAAGATGAGAAAAATTAAGGTATGATTAGCATAATTTCTATTTTGTTATGGTGCTCAAGGTCTATCGGATTGTGAAAATGAAACTTTCAATTCCTGCGAAAAAATGTAAATGACTTCTCATCTCACAGTTATTTGGGATTCAGAGGTAATAATTAGAAACGATCGGCAAATGCAATTTTGGATTGACGTCTTTTCCATACTGGATTCTCGGAATGGTCCCCAGATGTCTTAATACCACCGCGACACAGTGCCTTCTTAAATTGTTCAATCGGTCTCCAGATGAAAAAAAGCCATGGATCACACAACTCCCTTTTTCATTTTCTTAATCCTACAAAAATACGAGAATACTTGTTTGCAAAACGGAGTAGCAGTTATTATAATGAGTTTACATTAGACATTCATTTTATCTTTATCACTTCCAGGGATCACTAACTGACGCAAAATATCCAATCTGGGCAACAGCTATTGGATTTACTTTTGCATTTATACCGCTACTGCCGATTTTTGTTGGTGCTATTGCTGGACTACGTTCGATGTATGTTGAACGACACAAAGAATCTGGAAAACTGAGGTTAAATTGGAAAAATACACAGCTGTTTCAATTATATTCATGAGAATTATGAAAAAGGGCTGTATGTACTCAAGAAAATAATGCGTAAGCCAGCAAGTCTCTTCAAATTCAATTACGGACTAGAAACTGTCGTTAAGAAGGAAAGACAAACATAAATATATTATAAAGAGGAAGATGTACATCTTTTATCAATGATTACATCAGATGCAAATTTTATTGCTTAGTACGAAGTTTTATTGATGATATAAAGTTTGAAAGGTGAACTTCAAGTCATTTGTTCATATTTCAGTAGCTGTACAGTTCCTGCAGTTAGCTCAACCAATCGCTGCAGTAGCTAGAAGATGTTATTTTCCTTTCAAATATTTTTAAAGGAGTATATTTCAATTTTGAATTTCGTCTCTTTTTTACGATTGATGTCATATTGGTACAACTGGAGATTAATTTTTGGGGTATTTATAGTGTTTTCTTACCAGTTCAACGTACTTCAATGCTAAAAGTATACAATTCTAAATCATTCAGATTCAGCGGCCAATGTATAATTTGCTTTGGAATCTAATAAGATTTTAATACAATTAAATCTTGAGATCTGATTGAATGATACCTAATACGAAGCTATTTCACGACAGCAAAGCATTAAAGAAACCTAAAAACCTTACTTTTAAAACACGTGATGCAAATCTTGATTTCTCTTGAATTTCAATTGAACAGCTATTGTGATTCTCGTTTACGCTAGTAGAGTCTCGAATTGTTCCAGTCTTTAAAGCCTTCGTTCCTTTTTCGTATTTGTCAAAGTAGCTGAATTAATTTACTGACCAAACAATCAAGTATAGCAGGAGTGTTTTTTTTTATTAAAACCAGCTTGAATCCTTGCAATCATATGTGTTACAACATCCAATCCACTATCAGCTTATAGAACTTTAAACTACCCCTGATATGCTATTATTCATTTCATAGTTTCAGTTTCCCTAAAAAGCTGGAGATGCTCTTTAAACATAATTAAAGAATAGATCAAAAAGAGATCATTGCCTTCACCACGATAGTATTTATGTTCTGTTCAATGGTGAACAAGAGCATTATGTATGAAAGGATTGAATCAAAAATGACAATATGCATAAAACGTAATTCCGTCTCATTTTGGACGGAAACTGTTATCATGAATTTCTATGTAGCGTCTTTAAAAGATCAAAACGAAGGGCAAATAATTGGAAAATATTTCACAAAAATCATTAAGTAATTAAGACTAAAAAGACCTTAGGGATAACAGCATCGGAAAGTACTTCTATTGAAGCATCGCAAACGATTCTTGCATCTTGAAACGGGAAAGTTTAACTTTATTCCCTTTTGGTAGCTTGTACTGATGATACAATATATAAGTTAATGTATATAACGTTTCCAAGTTCTTTATTTCCTGTTAATCAAACTGGTTCGTTGGTCATTGAGTATGAAGCTGTGTCAAATAACTGCGATATACCAAAACAGCACAGACTGAATGTTCCTCGCTTCTTATTCAATTTCAATTAATCAATACATGTTGTATAGTATCTTCTCAGTTTTGTTTCGAATTAAACTTTTCATATTGCAGTTATTCCTTTCTTTTTTCATGATATTAATACAAAATTAGCTTACTTAATCAACACAAATTCAGATATGACATAGTTTCACTAAATAACATGTTTCATATCAAAAGGCATATCAAATATTAATCAACCAGATATTAATTCAATTTACTGTGGGAGTCTAGGTTTTCATTTTCAGATGGATTAAATACTGCACTAGGAATCAATCATATTTGTTCAAAATCACAATGTTGAAGACCGGACTTATTGATTGATGTATAATATCAATTCATGATTACTAGCGCAATATATAATCCATCTGAAAATAAAAACCTATACTCCCACAGTAAATTGAATTAGTATCTTATTGAGATACTATACAACATGTATTGATTAATTGAAATTGAATAAGTAGAGAGGAACATTCAGTCTGTGTTTTTTTGGTTTATCGCAGTTATTTGAAACAGCTTCATACCAGCGAACCAGTTTGATTAACAGGAAATAAGAACTTGAAAACAAGCAAAGCAACATCAAATATAATAATTCTTACCTAGAAGTTTGCTAGTCAGGAAAGCCGGTTTTTTGGAAAGTCTTTTCTGTAATTGAGTTCGCATAAATTATACCCAAACCCATAAGGTTTGCACTATTAAATCACAATTATCGTTCGTACACCCTGTTCTGTTTTGTCATTAAAATTGGAAAAACAATCAAAATCAGTCATCCGTTTGATTGAGTTTCCTGTTTTTGGGCAGTGAAGCATTTCTATTGATCAAAAGTCTTCCTGTTTACTTCAGCATAAAATCAACTCGCACACTGTTTGATCATTTGACGATCAGCTAATCACAGAGTTTAAAAATTCCTGCTCGATGTAAGATCGATCTCAATTCTTTTTATTTACAAGATTAGCTGTCTTTCTTCCTAGTTAATATGTTCTGACTTTTGAAGGATAGTTTTTTCTACCAAAGAAGACAAAAAATTCAGTAAATCGATTCGAGGGATGGGAGATTAGCTAGGAGGTTTTTCCGTGGTGCTTCCTCTTCCAAGTGATTCGACCAATCAATACATACAGTACAACCCTCTCTGTTCACTTGTTTCTTCTTTTCACGGAGTGCTATTGACGTTTTTTCTTCTTTGCTGTTTTAATTTAAGTTGACATTGCTATTTTTGCTTTTCTTGGGAGTTTTCACGGCAATTGCTTACAGTGAGTAATATTTTATTCACCTTCTCCTTCATTTAAATCCATCGCACCTATATCTTTATACTGATAAAAACTCGAAAGATATTTGATTATACATATATCAATGGTATATATAGTCCCCTCTCTCAGAGGGCATTAGCTAAGTTTTCACTGTATCTTGTAAAACACCTATTATAATTTCAATGATGTACAGCAGTTCTGTACGTTTCAGAATATATTGAACATTCCAATGCAGCACTTCAAAGAACAGAGTAACCCAGGCAATTGTCTTTGGCATCAGAAAATTTTCATTACTCGATAATTCTTTTTAATTAATTATGTATTACTACAAATAGCTAGATCAAGCATCCCAACAATAGAGTCTCTTTACGAGTCTACGCAGTTTTGGGTTAATTTCCGAAGAAGATTTATTGTGTGCTTTCCCTACCTTTTTCTAAATATGTACTGGTCTAATTTTTTGCTTCATCAGAATCTGAAATATGCAGGGGCAGTCTATGTTCACACACTTCCTATTCTCCACAAACTAAAGAAGAAAATTCAAAGGGCTCCTATGCATTAGCTACGCAAGGAAGAGCCCGAATTCCTCTCTGCAGCTCTGTTTATAGTGATTTTGACAAGTATTTAAAATAAAATTTACACTAAACGCTTCCACTACGAATGCTCTATAACTTAGCGCTTGTGAGTGAGTGGGTATTTTTCGTTCAATTAAATTGCAGGAAATGATGAGGAAAGAAATGAGTTTGAAAATTTTGAGGAAGGTAATAGCTCATCCGAGGGAAAGTTGATAGTCCGCCCAACTCTTACATATGAAAATTATTGAAAATATTCTACATAAACTGACTTTAAAATCTTGCTGCTATTTTTAGTAATTATTGACTACAATATGAATATGGAATAAAATAGATACAAAAAGTAGTATTTATAATAATGTTTTTAAGAATCACCGTCCGTAGTCTTGGCTTCAAAGATATCAAGTGACAGATTTTCATGAGCATATCAAAATTGATATCGTATGCAAACAGGCACTTATTGACGAGATCCATATAACAGAATTGCTGTCTGGTCACAATTTTGCATTAAAAAATTCTGTAGGTGTGCATATAAGGAGCATATCATCGCAAATTGCTTATCGAAATTCAAGATAAGTGTTTCATACGCTCATGCCATATTCGAGATATTAAAATACACTGGAATGGCTAAAGTAATTTAGCAGCAGTTCTTGATTTGTAACATCTTTCTCTTACACACTTATAAGAATCCCTATCTTTCAAACAATTCTGTTAATAATAATACTAAGAACGTTAAATCTGAAACAACAAATACCTTACAGTATCTAGCCGCAGTAAAAAGAACATCAGGTAAGTCACTTCAATAGCTGATAATTTTATCTTATATTTCAGGATCAATTTTTGATATAGCCTATGTTGTACTTCCACGCAGCTCATACGTATGTCAATAAAGCTGACCCGTAACTTCATAAATTTTCAAAGAATCATACTGCATATTATGATCAGCACATGATCGTTAATGATCACCGGTGTGTTTTTGTGATGATCAGTAATGATCATCAAGTGGTTAGCGAAATTCATTTGGTGGAGCCAACTTGACATAAATCCAGCCCGTATAAATTTCTACACCTACGACACCAGACTGGAAATAGCATCAAAATGATCATAACACGATGATCATTCATGATCAAAAATTTTTATTCTGCTATCGATCAAGAGTGTCAAAATATTAGTGAAAATATTTGGGAGACCAGCTTGAAAACATTCCAGCCCCTATACATCTCCCCCTCATTAATGGTAGGAGTGAAATCATCTTGGCAGGGGTGGGGGTAATGAAATTCAATTAAATTATTGGGCAGGTTATACTGCGTCAAACGACAAAGTCAATCTTGGCGCCATATTCTTAGCTTAAATTTCTGATAATTCTAAATTTATAAATATTGTGTGTGTTTGCGTGCAATTTTATTTAACAACGTTGTCAACATAAGAAATTTATCTCGTTTACATTGATAGGATGGGCGATATGTTAAGCGCCAATTACAGAATACTATAATATGAACTACAAATTGAAGTATTTTAAACAAAATTTTAAAGAATTGTTAAAAAATGGTTTAATATCATCAAAGTAGGAATGCTCTAGACAAGTTAATAAGTAAAAATAGCAAACAAGCTGGGAAGATTCAATTTTTCTAGGCTAGGATTTTGGATACAAGTGCTCTGATATGTTTGAGGATAAAACTCCACATTCTAGTTCAATAGACCTGAAAGATTTTTTTGTAGATTTTATCCTACATTTTGGAGCAGTAAGGCGTAGATCTGAGCGTTTACTGTATTAGGTTTTCTTAAAATGAAAATAAACTTTCAAAGACAAAATACATTCTGAGGTAAGTTTCGAAATGAATTTCGTAAATTTCCAAATGGATTTCGAAATTTTCCAAATGGATTTCGTATGTTTCTAAATAAATTTTGAAGATTTTCAAGTCAATTTCGAAGATTTCCAAATGAATTTCGAGAATTTCCAAATGGATTTCGAATCACATTTTTGCAAGGGTTTTGAGTTGCAGTTAAGTAAATTACGAAGAACCAGGAAATGAAGTACGGAAAATTTAGATAAAACAGAACAATATTTTAAAATCAATTTCAAACAAATCTATGCTTTAAACTTGGAAATAGTTGATGAAATAACCTAAACATAACATTAGGTATCAGAACATAAATATACAGTAAAAACGGGATAAAACAATAAGAAACTGCTAACCATCAATCACTAAAATATCAAGATAAAAATACTGCCATATGAAAGCTTTAAGAAAATATTCCATCTGCTTATTAAAGTTGTTATCTTACAATTCAAGTTGTTAAAGTTGTTATTGAACAAATCGGCATAATTGTTATATCAATTCAAATCATCCATTTAGACGAAATTCATGTGATTGAAATTGGTTAAAAATTTACCAAACCAATGTAGCAGGAAATATTGGTTTATATTTTCAAAAGGTGATTATTTAGCTACTATCATACAATGTAACACTGCGAGTTGAAAAAGAATCAAACAAAACGTATAAGGTGAAAAGAGTTCACCTATCAAGGCCTAAAGGTTCAACCTGTAATTTTGATCAAGTTGTCTGATATTTTTTACAACATTGAGAGTTATCATGTAAAATGAAATAAAAATTTGAGCATGATTTTCATAGCTTTAAATATAGTCGTGTCAGAAAAGCTCTTTCTGATGAATTATTTCAGAAGTTTTTGTTCCAAAAAATGTCATACGTAACAACACTCCGTAGTTTGAAATTCTGAAATTAAAAAATCGATAAAATGTCAAGACAAGGCTGCGAGCTAATTCCGAAAATTATGTCAAGTCAAGTAGAATTTGCCTTTTGCTGTAAAAATGAAAAAGTTCACTGCGGCAGCAAAATTTATATTAAAATGGACAGCTGATACATACTGGTTACTGTACGGTCATCAGTACTACTCAGTGAGGCCATAAGGACTGACTTCGCCATTACAGCTATATTGGCCAGTGGTGAAAATCAACAAATTGTGTAAGACAATCATGTCACGCCAGAGTGCTCAAACTACTGATGAGCTATGCAAAAATGCTAAGAAGTAATGACATTTCCTAGGCAGAGTGCTCAACATTGCACAATATGTATTTATATTGATTATTAAAGTATAGCTTGTATGATAGGATAATGTAAGCTAAATTTGAATAAACCACTTACGGATAGTATGACATTTTCAACATGATCCTTTGAACTTGATCCTCCTTGCCTCGTCAAAAATTTTAACTTGAAAAGACAAAGAGAAGCGCATATTCAATATATCAAATCATGACTCATGCAATTATTTAAATATTGTACATGGGGCTGCAGTACTGTAATCAAAATTTCCTCAAGATGTTCGAACTAACCAGAGATTTGTATTGGATGTCATCTCCTTTAACGGTAGTGTCCAGGGCTTCAAACTCTGTAATGTCCTCACATTTGTCAAACAAAAGTATATTTTCAAGAGCTGCAGCTTCTTTTTACTAAGTTATGAACACTATTATGTAACTCGCCGTTTTTGATTTGCGTAAGTTGATCTTTGATTTCAGCTATTAGAAAAAGCACCTTTCGTTGAAACACTAAGAATTGATAATAATGAAAATAATACATAGAAAGCACATGCAAACACAAAATTATAACATCGAGCCCAAAGTTTAGCATAGGCATGCCCATTATTTTGAAGACAATTATTACTTTAATGCTCAGTTGATAAGCCAAACTATTGCATTCAAATAAATGATGCAATTATAAAACAAAGATTTTTCGTGACAAAAGTATACTGAAAACTTAACTTTTGATGTGTATGTCGAAAAGAAACGGCCGTATTTAGATCTGTCTATCAATCCATGTTGTAATTTTGAAATTTAGAATCGTGTAATAAGGATAGACTCACATTTGATATCTTACATTGAGTTTATCATTTCAATTGTGTTGGCTACCAGGAATTATAAAGAGGTAGCAAATTGTTTAACTCATGACAGTAACAGCTTTCTCAAGAGAATATAGATCCCTTTGATCTAGTGATGAAGAGAGTTTAGAATTAAGGAAGTAATCCACAAAGTTGTCACGTAGGGATGCATCACAGGGTAACGGTTTCATTGCAGCTGGCACAGATTGTAAATGTTTCATCTACTACGGATCCAGCAGGTTGAAGATGAGACTGGGAGCGCCCTGTGGGAGGGAAAGGCAATTTTGGTTCTAGAAGATGAAAGTGTTAAGCGTTAATCTGTATCAATAGAAGTTCTTAATTTACAGGGGTTCAGATACATGATGGTTCCATAGAAAGTAAAGTACCTGCATTGATATAGTTTTGGCCATTAGCTTTTCGCTTGGGTGGGGGTTCAACATCAGTTTCTTCAGCTGAGGTGAAATCATAGGTTTTACAAAGTTCTCTGTCATCTGCAAAGCAAAAGTAACAGCAAACATGTAAAGCTCATGGAATATAAAAAAGTAGGAGGAAGATGTGAGACATACCTGATTTTACTTTAACGTTGACAATACAGTAGCATTTCCACCCTTCCTGAAATGAAACCTGTTTGTCGAAATCTCTATTAGCAAACAAAATATTTGAACAATATAAATATTTAAATCTTCATCAGTTTAATGGTACTTCAGCTTCTTTTTCAATATATATTTATCTTCAAAGACAATCTACGTCCATTCCATTGTCATAATTGTCTGAAAAATAAACAAAAACTGGTAAATATTACCTTGAAAAAAAGCCATAATATAATTTCAGATTATAGTTCACTCAAATACAATGCCTTATTCCATCCACTGTGTTAATAGTTTCGAATTATTGTCAGCTATCAACAGACGTAAAGGTGATCCTCTGTGTAACTACCAACTTTAGATTTAGGAATCTTGACCGCTGTAGAAAGGGGGCTGCTCCATAGGGTTACCTCAATATACATGCTTCAATCTGAACAATAACATACAAACATATTTAAATGATGGGATTTATATGAAGATTCGAGTTGTGAAAGAGACAACAAAGAATGAGAGAATGATGTTTGAGAAATAAGGTCTAATCAAACTTGAGCCATTGATATTTCTATTTAGATATATTCAACTATTATTAAGCTAATTATAAAAGTATATAGTTACATTACATATGTTAAGTCAACAAATACTATAGCTAATTACAATATGTCGATGTCATGTAATAAGGTAGAGATTGCAAAACTTTTATTGTACTGCAGACAGACAACTTTCCTACAAAGATCCTCTTTATTTACTACAAGTGCGTTGCGAAAGCAACTAAAATTGTACAATAGTAGAATTTCATGGGCTTTCATAACAGTTTTTTAAATCGGCAAAACGTAACACATCGCATAAGTATGTCCCGTTTTTGTGATCCACCAAGATAGGAGCGATACTTTTACTTTTACAAAAGCCAAGATTCTTTGTAAATTATAGAAATTTTACATGTTACTTTTTTAGAGAATTCAGCACACACGCTTCAGCACTCTGATTGACGATTAATAATCTGTGCTATTGGATTTTCAGACTTTTGGACATACTTTATTTATGTCTATAGGTATTTTTCGAAAGGAAAACATCATAAATTGTTCAAAGACTTTTGAAAATAGGATACATCCTCATTCAAATGCATGACACTGTTGACATTGTATGAAATAAATGTAGCACCATACAAAGTCGATGACTTGCTAACAAAATAACTCAGAAGATGATTTCCATGCGGCAAATGGGTGTTACATAATGAGTCATCTGAATCCCAAACATTGTCATTGAAACAGAAAACGAAAGAAAGTGTGTATAATACACTATAAAAAAATTTCACGCAGAGCAATTGGTCATGTGTATAATAAAAATTGCTGAAACTCTGTGGGCTTCCATCTTCTAAATTTATTAAGGCCTCTTGGCTGTCTCGCTATAAATCGGAAAGAATTTTTCCACAATAGGATCGCAGTCTGTCAGAAATAAAAATTACTTTTGTACGAGAATTTTACATTGGTGCGAACCTTCAACTAAAAACTTCAACATGCGTTTGACATCACCTAAACAAACGAAATGCATATAGTCCAAAGGAAATTCCCTTGTACACGATATAACAGACTCCACAAAGGGACTTAACGCTAACTGATGTTCGTCATACCCTACTGTGTTAAAAATATCATCAGTTCTATTTGCTTCATCCAAGGAATGGTACACTATTGTGTGTTGTATAGATTCACCATAAACTAC
>JANVCG010030273.1:0-10526 GCA_025505365.1 Haliclystus inabai | reverse complement strand
TATTTATCAAGTTTTTCCCAATGTGCAATATAATATTGTTTAATACTTTGCAATATCATCTACAGGCTAATTGGTTTCAAGAACAATATTGGCTGCTTATTGTGAAACAAATGTATGTGAGGATTGTGATGTACTGTTCAATCATGAGAAAGAATGTCACCCTACGAAATGGCAACATCACTGCTACTTGTCTGTCATTGGTCATTTCGATTTTCTGAAATGACGCATCAGTTTTGAAGAACAAATTTTGCTAGGCCCTATGTAGCGAAGTAGACGTAAAGGAAAACAGGCCTGATGTCTAGGCTCTTATTGAAAGTTGAATGAGGATTTGAATACTTTTCACTTTGATAAGTGAAATCACTAACTATAGCGAGGATAGTACTTGTTAATCCCTTTCGCAATGCAATTTGAGATTATTAAGAGATGCTATCTAAAAACGACAGTTAGCAGACTAGAAGCTCGAAGATCTTTCACTCTCCGAAAATATAAAACTAATGAGAACTACAAAAATGGCATTGAAATATGTACAATAAAATATTACAAAGATGTCAAAAAGATAATGATTGATTTGCCAGAGCATCATATATATGTTTGGGAGAAATAATGGAAAATATTATTACATATTGTTCTTTTACAATTTTGTGCAAAATATCAAACCATTTTGCATCTTCAGGGGTGTCAAAATCATATTCATCATTTATGCCACAAATTGCATATATAGTATAAGAATTAGACTGATGATATATTTGGCACATAGAGCTTGTAGAGCAATAGCTGAGATTTTTCAAAATCTCAATAAAATAAATTCACCTTCTCCTTTGCATCGATGAATCCCTTCAAAAAAGCTATATCATCAATGTGGGTTGCATGGTCAATCAATATTCTCACTATATTCAAGTGACCGAACTGAGATGCTAAGTGAAGTGGTCTCCAATCATCCTACGAATCAAAGGTGAAAAAGTAAGATATATCAAATTTTTAAAGTAGGAAAACATTGAATTTCAATGTTCTCCAATCAATTCAGAGGTAGATATCTGACGTCAATACTCGAAACTGTTATTATTAGCGGTAATACTTGTTCATCTCGATCCACGATACAACTTTATACGGATGAACGATAGATTAACTGGGAGAGACTGCTATTAGCTAGAAATACGAAGATCAATCACACTCAGGAAAGATAAAAGTACGTGAAAATATAAAGGCACAAAAATATTTATCTTCAAATTCATGGGTTAGAATTTCTCAATAGAGTCATAAAAGGTAATTATTGACGTCAGCATGCTACAATATCTTATAATATCAAAATATTCGAGTTCCGAGGAAAAGGCAATGGAATGAATTAATAATATACTTTCTCCAATTGCAAATTTCAGCAAATTAGGAAAATAAAGTAGAATATCTACAGTTCTAAAGATTACGGTAAATTTTCATGCCACAAATAGCATATAAATGGATAGATAGCGTTTGATTCAATTTAGAATCAAAATCGTGCAAAAACTCACAGCAGCCCAATTCACATTCTTCTTCAATTTTTTATTCTTACTCTTTCAAAGTAAGTGTAACACTCAAGAAATAAATATATCTGATGTGACTTTGTTGATGATATTTATGGATAAAAAATTATTTACATTGCAAGGAAGCAATATAATACTCTTTTATAATTGTTGAAGTTGATTGATTGCTGCTTTATCAAAGCGCTGAAATTTCATGTTTCCTCTGATTTATGCTATTCGACTTTGCAACTTATCGAAAGCTAGATATTTTCAAAGGGAAAGAGTGACAACTCATGGGCCAGAAACGTGAATCATTAGTTCTGACTTGCTCTAGGAGGCAAAACGATCCTAGTGTGAGAGCTTAGGATTTTTAGAGAATATATTTCATGAAAAAAAACGAAGAGAAAAAAATTTCATTTAAATTATTAGATTTATTTCATTTCAAAAGAAATTCACTACTCTCAGCTGTCTGCAGTTTCATCATACTTGGGAAAGTTGGGAGACACCCAAAAAGCTACATATTACTTGCTTGCAGCTCAAGATTTAGAGTTTTACCCGGGTCAACTAGCATAAATCGTTTTGTAAACCAATAGACAGACATAGAAAACAGCTAGTAAATCTTGAGTGAAATATAGTCACCTTTCCCTTTACATTGATGAATTCCTTAAAAAAGATAACATCATCAATTTGCGTTGCAAAGTCAATCAATATCTTCGCTATATCCAAGTGACCGAGTAGAGAAGCTAGATGAAGTGGTCTAGAATCATCCTACGAATCAATATTAGAAACATTACATATATCACATTTATATTGTAGGAAGATGTTTAAAACGCGTATCATCCACTAGAAATAGAAGTAGCAATCACATATTAAAAAGCAAACAATCTGACTAGCAAGAGATAGTTAGTGCGTATATGTTGCGATTAGAAATGAATGAAGTAGAGCATATAGTGGCACAGCTGAGAAATTTTCACTGTCCTGTTATTTATCCAATCTATCTGTCTTAAAACATCAGTTTCAGTCAAATATTAAACGAGATATAAATACTGAAAGTAGAAAGTCAAAAATCGTAGATACGAATCCAAATCGAAAAACCATTTTTGCCAAACTTTTATTATTTAGCCTAAGCTACCTGAATATTGAATAAAAAGTTTTGGTGTCAGGTACACTTTAATAGTTAGCATTCGAATTCCAAATTGCAAAAATAAATGATACTCCATCACACCTGTTTAATCCCTGATGAGGTTTGAGATGTAAAGGTACGAAAAAATTAGTAACAGTGATGCTGGTAGTGTTAAGAAATCAGAACAAGATTAGATTGAGCCTAGATTAAAAACTAAATTTCGTGTCTTTCAATGTTTTAAAAGCCAAAAATACTATCTTTTCTGATAGAAAACTAATGGAAAACCAAACAAAATATACTTATTTAACACTGTCGAATATGAACAATTCAAATCTAAAAAGAAAATCTTTAGCCGATGCCAATACCATCCACAAGTATCTGTGTTTTGTGAGCTCATTTTCAACAATTCCATAAAAAACTATGGTTTTTGTCCAGCAAAGTTACCTCTAAATCTTCATTTCTGCTATTTTTAGATTTTCTATTCTCGGTGTAAAATTTTCGTGGTACCATCGGAATTTTGGCAGCTATCTTGCTTTAATTTGGTGGACTTTCTATGAAAATATTATTCAAATGCATCAATGAAAAGTTTCTTAAAAAATATTTGAAAATAAAAAAGAGTGGCAAAAACTACAAGCATTTGCTTCGATGCGATGAATATTTCTGGCGTAGTAATAGAATAAGAATAAATAACCACTCGCATATAAAAATCATGAGCTTGAAAATGGTTTTCCTATTTTACGAGTCCAAATCACCTGACGATAGTGTTGTTCCTAGCACACAATGGCTCATACTGGGATTCACTCAACCAAAGCTTGAACTTGAACTTGAATTGAACTTCCCATATATTATTAGTACTGTTTTGTGTTTTTGCTTATGCTCCCCTCGTAGCAAACAAAAAGAAAAATTTGATGCTCCATTAGGAACAATAGAAATTTGTTTGATAAAAATCTTAATATACAAGAATTGAATCCAATTTGCATACCGTGAGATCTCATTATCACAGCCTGCTCTCTTGATTTGCAATCATAGTCTTCGAAAGGCATCTTTTCGTAGAGCTGTAGGTGCACTAGATGCATTTGAGTCACATTGCATGGAGACTTCGTGTGTATTGTCTATTGAAGGCCTATTTTAAAAAGTGTAAGCAATGGAATCTTCTAGTCGTTTGGCAGTATAAGGGAATTTGGCCTTGCTTTATCAGATAGCTGTTTTCCATTTGGTTCTGCTTTCCTTGCTGGAAGCTTTCTTTTTCTACTCATCCCTTGATTCTAAGTACAATTGACTGCAAATAGCCTCAGTTTTAAGGTTTTCAAATAGATTATCTGGAGCAAGCAGATGCGGACGTGAAGATTAGGTTTGCAGTGCAATGATAAATTAACAATACTATGGAACCGGAATGTACGCAATTTTCCCACCTGTAGATTATTGTAATACACTGGAATGTGATCTAGATTTTGCGCTATGGGTTGGTGACCACCAACGAAGAGCACAAAAATGCATAGGTTTATTCTCACATCATCTCTCATACACATACTTTTCTCAAGATCAAGTCTTGGCGTCGGGATGAAGTATATAAAACACCCTTTCATTTCATCAGTGCGCTTGAAGCGAGAATTATTCGCACAATAACCATAGGAAGCAGTGTTTGTTTATCATTACAACCTTCAATTGAAAGTATAGAAGCTTTTCTCTCGCAAAACGGTGTAATTTTATATTTTGTAAATTATATCATTTGGGAAGCATGCCATTGTTTTCAAAGGATCTGAAATAACTTGACGAGAAGGATTGATGATGGCAATACAGACAAGGCACGCTTGATGCAGGCCACAAGCTGTGAATCTTAAATAAATCGAAATTACCTCTCCCTTAACATTAATGAAATCCTTTGAAAAAGCAATATCATCGATTTGAGCTGCATAGTCGACCAGCATCTTTACTACATCTCGATGACCCCATACAGTTGCTAAATGAAGTGGTCTCCAACCATCCTACGGATCAAAGATTCGAAATAATATAATTATGTGACCCTCCGTGTCAGAATCAACAATCGTGACAATTTGAAAGTTTTTAGTAATGGCGCAAAGAAGTGAAAAATTATGAAAATTTTGATAAATAATCAATTTTCAGTTTTTCCAACATCCAAGTCAAATGAGGTATGATCTTTCTCATGGTGTTATTTATATTTGATTTAGACCCATATTTTAGGCAGTATTTTAAAGCCGTTGCTAAGGCTGTGACGAGAATGAAATATACAACAACAGGGGAAATTTAAGGAATCGCACAAAAACAAATCAAATAAGTGAAGCAAAAGCATCAACGTATCAAGTTTTTATTGCAACAAAAGATCTCTAGTGGGACATGTTGACATGTAATTCAACACTTCTCAAGTAGAGAAATTTGAGTAGGTGCGCTGTATGACAAATAAACCATGTTGTTTTTCATTCATTTTCGCCACATAAAGATTAAGAAAAGTCGGTGCTTGGAGCAAGTTCCATAACTTTATTT
Source organism: Haliclystus inabai (assembly GCA_025505365.1). Taxonomy (NCBI): domain Eukaryota; kingdom Metazoa; phylum Cnidaria; class Staurozoa; order Stauromedusae; family Haliclystidae; genus Haliclystus; species Haliclystus inabai. Next base: position 5,405 of record JANVCG010030273.1, on the reverse strand, counting down.
TGAATCATGTATTGATTGTTGAATCAAATGATCATTTATATTTATTGGTTTTCAGATAAGTAAGTACAATTGGTGTTAGTTTGTAAAGTAAATAACAAATTATAATTCAAAAATCAAAGCGTTCAATTCAGAAACCTTTCCAGAGCAGTTATGTTTTGACTTTGATAAATTGGGAAAGTCGAATAAAAAGTTAATAAATTGCAAACTTATTCATATTGAACTTATTATTTATCTTTGAACATATATTCACAAAGTTTGAAAAAGTTTTAGCTTAAGCAATATAATGTTGCTAAGGTGTTTTGTAGCATTTAGAATTGTGAAACATTAAGGCTCATTTTCTCGGTTAGACCTCTTTTGATTCTGGCTCCGCAATGAAATAGATTTTTGTTGATACATGAAGTTATACTTGTCGGATCAAATAATTGTTTAAAGATTTGAATAGCCCATAAGATTATGCACCATAAACTGTCATAAGCCGAATTTGAAAACTTGTCACGATTGTTGATTCTGACACGGAGGGTCACATATATCATATTTCTCATGTATCAAATATTAAACATGGATATTTTCCAATTAAAACGTAGGTGGACCTTTCACTTTAATTATTGAAACTATTATATTAAATAGGACAGTACTTCTTTATCGCAACCTGGAGTACAATGCGATGCGAATAAACGACAGTAAAACTAGAAGAGACTGTTTGAATGCTAGAAATATAAAGTGGCTTGAGTCTCTAGAAAGATAAAACTACTGAAAACTAGAAGAACTACACTACTAAACTAATCAATGGGATGTTCACGCCACAGTATCTTGGAATGTACTCAAAAGGGTAACAACTGAGAGGAGCATGCTGTAACATCTTATAGCTTCAGCTTTATATTCCGTATATAATGTTGTCATGTCAATCATCCATTATTTTGTGCAAATTATGAAACAATTTCAAATCTGTACAGTAGTTAAGATTCCTGTAAATATTTACGATACAGATCGCAAAGAGATAACATTAACAATATAATAAAAAAATCATATTCACGCTCTTATAGCCCTATTTGAGATGTTTGGTTGATATCTCCAAAATAAAATTACCTTTCCCTTGATATTGAGGAATTTCATTAAAAAAGCAATATCATTCGTGTCGGTTATGCAGTCGATGAGTATCTGCACTATATTCTTTTGACCCATTTGTGATGCTAAGTGAAGTGATGTCAAATCATCCTACCGAATCAAACACAACATATTTTTTTACAAATATATCAATTTTAAATTTTGGAATATATTGAATTTGCATCCTCCAATAATAATATAGATAGACTTTCTATGATAATTAAATTTCTTATTTATAAGGGCTAATAATATGAAATGTGGGGTTTGCTCACTCTTCAATAGATAAAACTAATAAAAACTAAGAAAATGAAGTATATTCATCTTGAAATTCATTCAATAGAGTATTGAAAGTGGACCCGAAGGAAATACTCGAGGCAAGTATGGTGTAAGACCTTATTGCATCATAATTAAATGTTTGAAAAATGCTGTAAAAAAATTTGTTATGCATTCTTCTTACACCATTTTGTGCAAATATAAAACAATTTTCCATCAGTCTGTCTGTGAAGTGTTGGATAACGTGACATAATTGGAGGGGGGAGACTGACCAGCATGCTTGGTATTGTTGTTGCCCCTTGATTCGCAAATGGAAGTCGTGAAGCTCAATTTGACATCCACAGTTTTCATGCTTGAAAACGGCCGGCGCAGCAGTGGAAAGAAAGCGTCTGAATTTCACAGTTAAAAAGATCTATTTGATACCCTAATTTATTTTGGGAGGGGGAGACTATCAACATCAAAGTAGTTTTCAAACTATGAGAGTTACCTGTTCTCCCCGTCAAGAAGAACAAAACCAACATTTGAACGGTCATAACTGCAGTGTTTCACAATCAAGAAATGCGTATAAGAAAATCGTTAACAAAACAGCAGCTACGATAATTTGAATTTTGCGAACATTAACACTTGACAGCAGCAAGGAACAAAAATACATAGTACCAATTTGATACACGAAATTGGAGTGCAAAGTTCTAGCATAAAAACAAAAAATGGAGTTTTCCTTTTTCAAAATAGCAACGCCAATCTGCCAGTTCTTGTACACACAATAGACTGATGTTTTGAACTCTAAATGTACTGTTTTAGTTCGAATACAATTGTGCAACCGGTGCATAACATACAGCGAGATAAACGCCGAGCCTGATATCAGCTCAATTTCTACGTTTAACTCAATTCAAAACTTTGTAGTTCTTATAGACAACATGCAAACGCCGTTGATATTTCGATTTAGTTTTCAACTGTCGGATCTTTACCATCGTATTGCTATCAAGTACCAGCAAACAAAAGTAGACTTATCTAATAGATACATCTTGTGAAAGTTTTCATTCAAACTAGGGACGTCAAATGATGCATAGCGTTATATATTTAAGATGTGGCATATAAAAGGCGTGGCTCAGCAGGATCTGTTCTCATTTATAAATATCAACGTAATTGCAAGCTGAAGGGACTAGGAACTAAATTACAGACTCATCACTTGCTAGGAAAACAAAAGACATTTAGATTCTAGTAATTAATTATGCCAACTATTCAATATTAGAATTCAAAATTTTTTTAATGAGATTATGGTTGGTATAGCACTTCTAAGTTGTTGAATATCAAATTCAATAGAATAAAATCACCTTTTCCTTTGCATTGATGAATTCCTTCAGAAAATCGATGTCATCAATTTGGCTTGTAAAATCGATGAGTATCCTCACTATATCCATGTGACCATTTACTGATGCAAAGTGAAGTGGTCTTCCATCATTCTACACAATCACAGAAGAAAAGTTATTTTTTATATATCACATCCCACAGAAATATGATACATATGTTGTACAATATTATTTAAAGTAGAATTTCATTTTTATATTTGACTATTATATTAGATAGAATAATACCTCTTAGTTGAAATTAGCAATATGAATCGTCAAAGATAATCGAACGTTTTTCTAGCAATTTTAATGGCTAAAAGCCATGTTTGGAACTGGAAACGTAAAACAAAGGTATAAGGCTAAAATTGGTCAATCTATAGAAACAATTTATATCGAACTGATCCCTTGATGTGATAAGAAATTACAAAAATACTGTGAAAAGTCTTCTCGTGGATGTAAGATTCTTTGAATAAACAAGAAGACAAAATAAAATGAATGAAATGGCGTGGTTTGAACATTTACACTGGAAATCCTTTGTAGAGATGTAGTGCATGAATTTCAATTAGTCTCAATCCAAATTTAATCAATAAAGTTCACCATCCAACGGTTGCACCAAATGGTTGTTTCAATCTTAGAATCAATAACTGCTTTTAAAATCGATTATAATTATCAAATCAAGCATTAACGTTTTCGCTGCAAACACAATATTGAACAGCTCGCATTTTCACGATTCTCTATTTCAATTCGATTTCATAAATTTGTATAAAAATTCATAAAATTACAACAAGATAGATACGATTCGTCACCGGCAATTCGCAAAACCTAAAGAACTTATTGGTTTACATTAGACGCCTTTGTTTCGTAAGAAAATACGAATTGCTCTGTTTCAAACATCACACGACCTTCTTTGAAAATTGCAAATAATTCTGCTCAATTTTACATTATTTTGACCTACAATCGATTTATAAAAGGGTTACCACACGGCACACGGTTACCTTTATCACAATTTGAAGCGAATTGATGAGAGACTTGGTGGAACAAATTGGTCATACGCTAAGTAAAACAGGCTGATAGTAGTTCTCTCTATGAAAAGATAAACATACTGAAAAATCACAAAATTACTTTGAAGCAATTCAACTTGAAATTCTAGCAATAGAGTTTGGAATGTGCTAATGAAGGTAATAATTGACATGGGCAGCCTCTTGCATTTTACTGTATCATCATTATATTCGGTAGAAAATGTTCAAAAAATGTTTCCACACTCTCCTTTTAACCAGTTTGTGCAAAATGTGAAGCCATTTTAAATTGCATCTGCGTGTTGAGTTTAAACCATAGCAGGTGTTGCAGTTGCGTACGTTGAATTTTCTTCTTGCTGCTTGTGTAGTTCTTCTCTAAGCGTATGTAAATAGTTTCGGAATGTATTCGGGAGCATTTTTTGTCTTTGCATCGTAACACATTAGGAGGTATGATTCAGCACATTTTCGTCTCAAAGAGCCGTATGATAGACCAATATCTTCTAGGCAATCAGAAGTGGGCTTTGTCCCAGTAACAAGCGGATAGTCCTTCAGACACTTATCGATCCAGTTTTATAGGCTTTTGCTGATATCAAATAGAAGGATGTTTGAGTAAACAAAATGCGGCAGTATAAATGTCTTGATCATTCTGACTTTTATGTGAAGGGAAGAAATTTCTAGCTTTCGTCAACAGCATTCCTTAGTCATTACCGTATTAAAAGCCCGGGGGGGTAACTTCCATTGCAGCATGACGGGGGTGTTCAAATGAGCATCTGACTACCTAACCCTAAAAAAAAATTTTCAGTCTAATTTGATACCCTAAAAAAATTTTTTACAAGAAAACTATACCTCAAAAATAATTTTTCACTACCATTAACTTATTCGATGCATTGCATAATGTAGACTAGAATGATGCAAAAAGACATTTTATCCAGCATCGAAGAACCCTATCACAACAGCAACAGTAAAATCTACAAACATCGTAGGTCACTACAAAGCATGAAACCTTTTACAGAATATACAAGTCAATAATTTATAAATATAAACCTACAATTCTACAAAAACCATGGGAAATCCTTGAACATGATATTTCACATGCATCCGCAGCAGTAGGTAGCGGTAGGCCAAAGCCTACATGATATATTGAATCGATCAGTTAACTTGGCTAAGCGACTAGCTCAGCCTTGATAAAATTTGAATCAAACCTATAAACCTATATAATTTGTTCTGTGATAGTATGATCAGATGAGTCGAGTAGGCCCCTTAAGGCCTCGAAGGCCTATATATAATATGCTCAATCTATGTAACCTAACCCAGGTTGACTTCAACTCCAGGGCTTGAATTATAGAAAATTAGGAAGTTATTCTGGCTAAATAAAAGTATTAGGTTAGCCCAGTAAACCTTGGCTTACCTCATAATTGACTCAAGACTGGAACTACTACTAGTGCTACTGTTAGGTGCTGTGCTACGCTACTTACGTTTGGCTTTGATATTACTGAAAATCATGGTTTGGACTATAGGTCTATCCTGGGGTGCATCCAAATGTACTCCCCACAATTTTCCGTGCAATTAAACTGTTAGCTGGTTCCCTCATGTCTGCTTTTCCCTACGAATTGTACACAACTGTTATCTAATAACAATAAATTGAATCAAGATTTCGAAGGTG
>JANVCG010030262.1:0-10530 GCA_025505365.1 Haliclystus inabai | reverse complement strand
CCTTTCTTTCCCCATCGACGCCATTTGGATTTGGTCGTGTGGTTTGAAATTCGCTAGTATCTTTACAGAAAACTAAAACTATAACTCACCTGTTCGCCCTCTACTTCGTGTATACGTCTCTTTTTCATAACTTTGAGAAACACCTTCATTCTCCTTGGAAGTCGACCCAAAATCATTTTCGAGTAATAAAATCATCAGAAAAATTGCAGAAAAATGACCTAAAAAGCACAGTGATGAAAAGTAAGAATTTTTCAGACATAAGGATTGGCTTTAGAAGGACGAAATATATCTATTTAAAATGTGTTAGAAACTGAATAGTCCATAAGCTGACTGCTTATTTTGTGAACCGAGATAGAATTAAGAATGACAAATGAGCTAGGATATGAGCAATGTGTCCGTATCAGAATCAATTGGATTACCGCTTAAATGGCACCAATGGATCTTATTTCGAAGTTCAACCTTTTGAATTACGTTCAAGCCAAGAATATATAACAGTGGTAAAGAGAAAAGAACTGAAATATTTTGGATGATCATTTCTTTATAGTATGCAATAGAAAGATTTTCATAAGGAAATTGAGCTGCTTCATTTCCTGGTTGATCAGTCAAGTGAACTAAGCTGCACTGAATAATGTATCAATGTATATTTAATTTATATGAATATGAATTTGTAGTATTAGTAATGAATATTTACTTGTTTTATAAAATTATATAGAGAAAAACTAAGATGGAATTACTAAAATTTATGATTCTGAAAGGCACAAGTAAATCAAGAAGCTATAACTTGGTTTATTACATCGATCTTGCCAAATGCGATGAACGAAATAATTTTTATTTCAATTCCGTCATTCGACATTGGAATGAGCTACCTGAAGACATTATCATAGCAAAATCTTTCTTATCTTTTAAATATAAACTCTTGTTTCACGAAGAAAGTAACTAATTGAATATTGTCACCGTTGGAAATTACTTGACCCCATACTATTAGTTTAATTTAACACCTTCTATTGGTGTATTCTTTGATTCAATTTCACATTTTATAATAAAGACAAACTCATGAATGAAAATATATAAATGAAACTATATAAATGATATAATGAAAATGATGTACTGATCTTTGCTCATTATGTATATTATATATATATATAATGAGCAAAGTATATTAATGAAACATTAGAATGAAAGACCTTACCTTTACCCATTCTTGTAGCTCACCAATCGGTATGAAGACCAGCCTTTAGCCCCAATTTTCAAAGACTACTGATTTTCACAGTATTTTCAAGATGCTTTTTCAGCTGAACATATTAATAATTGATCAAAAAGGTGGTACATTATTAACGGATAAAGACATTTTTCTTTTTGAAGTTGGGGGCACAAACAAGAGCAAAGATTACCTGGTCCGAGCCATTGATTTTGCATTCCGATGAATAATTTAGTAGTAAAACCAGTTTCAACTATTAACACTTGGATGGCAAAAAATGTATGAAATTTCAGACAATAATACTTGAGCGTTAATTTGAGGTGTTTCGAGAAATTCCCTAGGGCTCCTGCAGACACATGTCAACAACTTAGACGAGCACTCTTTTGAAATTCACTGGGAAATGCTTTTTCCAATCTTGCTAATATTTTGAGATTCATTCACATTGAAACTAAATAAAATTAATCTAGAATCAACTGATGATATCAAAAGATAATTACTAGAGGTCGGTTTGAAAACATACTGCATGTGGAAGGATTTGTATATTCAACATTAGGTTTGACGGGAAAGGAATGCTGCAGTTAAGAATTGATCTTAGATCATATATGGATAGAAAATTGAGTTCCATCTACTGATGAAGTATTATTATTGTCTTCATCGTTTTTCAAATACATTAAATTAATCAAGTGATTTTTTGCAGTGACATGCAATAATTAAGACACGCATAAACAATTTTTCTAAATATAGCTGAATCATCTCGCATTATTTGAGATGAAAACTGAAAAACAAAAGCGTTGAACACTATATGTGTCAATTCTTTTGTATTATTCTGATTTTCTACTAAAGAGTATATACTAACCACTTTTATACTACTAACAAGGACTAGAAATTACGAATATCGAGCAGAAATGAATTATTAATGATGAAGTAGACCAGTTGAACCACGTTGAATCTTGAGCTCGATCGATAATAATTTTTCCTCAACTTTTAGTTCTTCTGGTTCAATAACTTGCATGACCTCTTGATCCTCCAAAAAACTATAAACCATGGGCAATTTCTTTAAAATAACATTTCAATCTCTCTCAAGAGAAGATGGCAACATAGCAAATTGTGGATAAACGAAACGAGTCCATCAGACTAATAGGTAAGTTTTTTCCCAAACTGTGTAGCGTAATTGCTACGTTAGAGCCTAATTTACGCCTGCGCATCCTTTTTAAATACTTGACATGTATTCTAGGTTATACAAACAGAAGGTGTAATAAGCCAGTAGTCAACACATTCAGTGATTTACCTAATTTTGAGAGTCTCTACCAGTTTAAATGTTTTATTAGATGAATCAGAAAAGCACAAAACTCTCGATACTAAATTTATAAAGTAGAAATATTTAATGTATTTTCAAAATATATTGTTTATAATATCTTGATTGAAAAGTTGAAAATGTTGAAAACAAAACTGATGCATTAAAAGAGACAATAGCACATCCAAGTCCTTTTGTAGTTCTCATTTAGATGAGGACATTCAACATATAAATACCGAACGGAAAAAGAAGAAGTCATTTACCAACATCGACAGAACGCTCCTAATAAATATTCCCAAAATACAAATTAGCATCGCCATTGCCAAATTCAACTTCGATAATTTTCCGTATTTTGATGTTTGATTAGTTATCTGGAAAATGTCATCAAATGGACTTCATTTGCAAATTTTGCTTATGGTGGTAGTAAGCGTAACTTCTTCCTTTACATCTATCGAAGAACGAGCGAGTATAGGAACACATGATGTCCGCTCACTGGCTCCTCGCTTCAATAGGGAACTTCCAAAGTCTGGTCCAGAAAATACACCAGGTCAGTATGTGAATGTTAGAATCTAAACCCCAAATATTCCCTTTGATTTATTCAAACATAGATATACTTTTTCATAAACAAGTATTGATATTCTCAATTTGCTCTAACAATAGCAAATTTAGCTTTAAGTTTTAATTTCAAACTACATAAATTTCTCTGAATGGAGCTATAGCATGACTTTTGGTAACGATTTTCATACCTTCGAAATCAGATTCATTCTACATACATCCAATGACATAGAAATATCTAATTCCATCACACCGATGATGTGATTTATCGATGATGTGATTTATTCCATTACAGGCTTAGTTCGCTCTACACAAGACAGGCTATCAACAAATGCTGCACACTTATTCAGTGGTAAGAGGACACGAACAGTAAATGTTAATCAAAGCCAATCTGTAACAATAACACAACGAACTTCAGGAGGAAAACAATACGCAGACATTGAACCACAATCACCTGGTCAGAGCATAGACTTATCTTTAGTGCTAAGTAAAATGCTAACAACAGCAGAACGAAATTCAGTCGCGAATCTTCCTAATTCATTTATGAATCAAAGCTCTTATAAATTGAAAAAAATTACAGTTCTGGATTTACGCGATTCCTATTCGTTCATAATCAATGCAGCGTCATCTGTTACCATTCTGTTTTTTGGTGTCACTTTGACAGAAACATCGACCGTTATCACTTTTCAACGAGATGGCGACAATCCACCAACTAATTTACAGTTTCAAATATCTGGAGCCCTTGATGCTGCATTAGTTGAATCTGAAATGACAATCAAAGGCAACAGCAGCATATTCGCATATGACTGTAAAATAAGGAATGCTAACCCGTTGGATTTTGTGGATAACTTTTTCGCTGGAGATTCTGGATTAGTAGATGAAATAATGTCTTACATCACAGAGAAAAAGTTAAGAGACATGTTCGAGGTAGATATACCTGAATTAAATGTGGTTGGTGTACGACAACCTGGCAAAGGATATCAATTCATTGCCTTTGGAGAATATCAATTCTCATCACCACCTATGAATCTCAAAGCTTACGTCATGGTGTCAAAGCAGGGAGATGATCCGATTGGTCTCGGATTGATGGTGAAATTACAAGGTCAATTATCTTTATGTGAGATTATCCAAGCATTGACAAACGTTACCAACTTCCCACAGATAACTATGTTCGAAGGTTTAAAAAGCAGAGCAGTGGCTACGATTGCATCAAGAGAAATTGTTTTTAATCCTCATCCGTTTATTGCAAATGCAACATCCGATCTGGCGATTGGAAACCACACAAAATCAATCCAAAGAGGTATATGGATTCACACGGGATTTGAATTGAAACAAAAGCTCAGTGAGTGTTCTAGAATGCCAAGCGCATTCAGTAATCTCACAGATGAAACAGTTATCACAGTGAAGATCGACCAAGAAGGGTTTTCTATCATACCACCAGATACACCAATCAACGTTGAAGGAGTTGTCACGTGTTTATTTGAATCAGCAAGGGAATTTTTTGAGTCTGACTTTGCTAAAGACGCAACTAATTTGAAGTTTAATAAACTGTTTTACAATAGAACAACCCGCGCCATGTCATTTGATTTCGAAATAATAAAGACAGTAACTTTTATTTCTGAAAACTTTTTAACCATTCGTAAATTACATGTGAAAGTAACAAAAGCAAACGCAGATTCACTTACTAATTTTGATATTTCATTTTCAAGTACGATCGATGATTCTGTTTATGAAGGAAGTATCGTAAAGAATGACACCAATTATGCAGTTGATTTGACTGTTTCAATGCTACCACTTGGTAAACTGATAGGATTTGCAGCTTTGCCCCCAACTCATATGATTCTATCTACGATGAAAGACACGTTGGATTTTGGTATCAAGGATTTCTTATTTCAAGCAAAATGGGGAGATGTAACGATATACAGGTTAGTGGAATGATGATTTAAACATTTTGGCTACAAAGATATCTTAGCATTATAATTCACATTATGCTGCTAATATGATTTATGGATTGGCAACTAAAGATAATCAAACATTTTTCTAGCAAAAAGATTGGCTAAAGCCATATTTAAAACTTACAATTCGTAAGTAAGAATTAGTGGCAAAACTTGTGTGAAACTTTTCTTCAGGGTTTTAAGTCTCTTTAAATAACAATAAAATGAAATAAAATTAAAAAAAATAAATAAAAAATAAAATAAATAAGGCTAACTACTGTTAAAATGGCTAAACTTTGAACCACGCATAAACTTTTTTTGCTTCAAACAGGGTTTTGGAGAGTTTGTTTTCTACAGAATGTTTTTTCAATCACGATTTCGTAAATTCGTATAAAAGTCCATGAAATTGCAACAAGTTAGAGATGATACATCATCGGAACTATGTGAGACCTGGAAATGTTTATTGGATCAAATTAGGTCATCTGGTTATATATGATCATTCACTGGCTATTCGATCCGATGACTTGTTTAGTAAGAAAACACCGCAGCCTGAACTGTTTCTACATCATGTGACGCAGCATGAATATGGAAAGTAACTTGCATATTTTACAACAATTATGTTCTGCAATCGATTCATTTAATGTCTACACACGATCGTCGTATTTTCATCCCTTCACTGGAAATGTTTTATTTTATCGTTCACTGTGTTTTGTGTAGTATTTTCAGTTTGAATTCGTTGCGATATAGGATCTTACAATACTTCAATGGACAACAGCCTACTTTTAGATTCACCGAGCTGCACATACTAAAGTGAGAATTTGTAACGAGTTTCAAAACTTTATTGACTTTTTCAAAGTTGTAATAGTTTTATTAAAAAATTATTTCATGAGTTTTAAATAAACATCGCCATTTAGCTTCGATAACTTTCTGATGAGTAAATGAAATTGGAGTTTTTTTAATGTATATAACAAATCATAATTCAAAAATCGGTGCAGCAATTCAGATAATTCTCACTGCACTTATGTTTGAATTTAAAACCTTGCAAAGTTTGAGAAAGTTTGAAGTTCTCTTATATAGCAATTCTAAATTGTTTTGTAAAACTTCAACTTTGGAAACATCAAATATTGCTTTCTCGCGCAGTTTAACATGCTTGGATTTTGGTTTCACGAAAAAATGAAGATTTTTCGATAAAATAAGTTATTCTTTTCTGATTAAAAAGCATTATATAATATGTAGTAACCTGAATTTTAATAATTTGTCACTATAATGGATTGTGACCAACTGATGGTCACCTATAAGCAAGTTGCATTGTGTAGATCCATGTGAGACTTTTGTAAATAATAAATTCAAACTTCTTCATGACGAGGAGCATATTGATTCAAATAGGCAGACCTTATAGCGAAACGCCCACCAATACTATTTTCGATATAGTTGAATGCATTGCACCTTAAAGTTGAGTGTATTGTGCAAATATATGAACCTAGAATCTTTTGTTAATTATCTTTCTTATGTATCTGACATGTGATTGATATAGGTGCCATCACTAGATCTGAATTCTCGAGTAACTACTTCGCTAATGGAAACTTGAGTAAAAACGATTATACAATATTTTAGGTTTCAAAACTAAGATTCAGCTTTTGAATCAATTTTCTTGACATGAAAACCGTCGTAAGTGATTCTCATTGCTTCTATTGTGATGAGTTCTATTTTGCTTTATTCTTATAGAATTGCTGGTTCACCTCATTTATTTGGTTTTGATGATATTTCTATGGAAGGAATTATGTGGAAGCCATTAGGGTCGGATAAATTTGAATTTGCATTTGCAATGAGTTTTAATAGCGTCAATTTAAATGATATCGTACGATTGGTTGCTGGAGAAAATTCAACAACAGGAGCTTGGTTGGCTGATATTGATTTAAGTAAGTGGAAGAAATGTCTTTGTACTTAATTAATGGATAATATTAGGATAGTAAGTGCAGGAAATGTCTTTATACTTAATTGATGGACATCTGATTTGTTATGAGATCCTTGCTAATTGAAGCATGCGTAAGCTATAAAACATTCTATAAAGATTGGTTGACAAATCTGCGTTCTTTCTTGATAATTCTGCCACAATGTTTAGCTGTTCAACAACTTATCAAGGAGTCTAATGTGAATAGCAAGTAACCTTCACGATAAGGCGTAATCTTTTGGATTGTTCTGTGTACATCTACGTGAATTTCTTGGTGGGGCATCATAATTTCATCTACGTTGTTATCGCGTAGAAATGAATTTGAATTGAAAGAGGAAGTGCACTCTGAGTGTATTTCCAGTAAATACCTTCCTTTATATTAGTAAATCCATATTTTCGCTTATCTTAAAAATGGCAGAGTTGGCGGTGTGCACATCTACAAAAGGGATTGAAGAAGCAGTAAATAATGCTCCAAGAATCATAGAAAACAAGGGACGACCAGAAAGCAAAAGAAAGAGCGAGTCGGCAGGTAAAAGAACAGCTTTGAATGCTGCAACTCAGTATAAAACTAAAGAAAATGGAAGAGGTAACTATATTCTCTGAATTTACATCCACATTATGAGACTACAATTACCAACGCAGCGCACAACGGATTTGTTTTAGATTATATTCTGTAATGACGTGGTGACTCCTTATAGTCTGATTGGATGTCTAGCGTGCACGCTTTTAAAATTGAGATCACAGAAGTTATTAATCGACGTAATCCAAATACAAAACAAATAGATTCATGTGCGAAATCCGCTTCTAAACTTTACTTGAAGGATCTTAAAATCATGGAAGAAATGTTTCCAAGCACAGCAAAGAAGTAGAGAAGCTTTCAAACTCAAAATACTAATTTGTGCTTGACACAGGTTCAAAAAGATTTCCCTTCTGTATACAATAATAATCTGGCTACTCCGCAATTAGCCTGCTCGCAGACTCTCCTGAAATTGAAACTCGGTGAAACGGTAGAGTCTGCTAAACGGTGGCCAAAAGCTTGTTCTGGCAAATTCAAAGGGGGCGTAGAAATGTGTGAATGTATTTGTCTTCCAAAGCTTGTGATTCAACGCCAAGGTTATCTGGTGACGTATCACAGCCCAGGAAAGACAATCGAAAGACAATAGCTATGACAAATTATCATATCCGCTTTCAAACTGCCAGAACAAGCATTTGGCTACCGCTTAGCAGACTCTACTTTTTCACCGAGTTTCAATTTAAGGAGAGTCTGCGAGCAGGCTACTCCACAATGGGATCAATAAAGTTTGATTGATAATGATAACAGTCAAACCTCTCCAAATTCATAAATTTCTTGGATAAGCTGAATAGGCTTACTTATATTCTACGTAGAGTTAAAATTGCTTCTTGGTTGGTATTGAATCCAAATTGTTGTTCATTGGATGCAGAAGGTGATCATGAATTCTTTATCACGCGTACTTGGTTACGAATCATCATGTGATTGGAAAACATGAACATGATTGGATGGATTCATCTCCAAAAATTTGTAGTTTAAAGGTTGACGGTTTTGTTCAGAAAATTGAACAAATAAGAATATAAACACCTTGTTTTTGCATAATTCATTTTAGAAAAGCGTTAAGGCACGGTTTTGGCGTGCCTCATTGCGTTTACCTACACTTCTGAAGTTGGGAGACACTCGGGAAGCTAGAACGTACTCGCCTGCGGCTAGTTTTCGCATCAGCCCTTGAAACTGTTGTAAGAAAACGTCACCAACCCGAGCGAATGAAATTACAAGGCTTAATCAATTCTCGATCCTTTATCGTCACTATTGTTGAATAGACGCAATTTTGAAAAGAATATGAACCAGCATAAAAAGCATCAGCAAAGCAATGCTGTTTTTAAACTGTTAAGGCTCAAAAGTAAACAGTTCTATAAAAACTGTTTTTGTGATTTGAATATTATGCAGAATTTATATGTTTAGAATTTTAATTTATTCTCTTGTGTTTCAACTTCGAGACAATGGATAAGATATCTACTCTTTTTGTACGACAAAAACGGAATCTCAAGCACTACTGCAACCGCAACGGTGGTCAGAACCATACTGGAAATAAAAAAAACAAAACATAATGATCTGCGGAAACATTTAGTAACAATTTCGTATAGCATGATAGCATGATGGGTGATTTGGAAGAGTTTGCTCGATAACCCCTTGTCAACAGGTGACAATTGATTGATATCTTCTAATCGTAATTGAAACTGATGACTATAGCGGTGTATACCACCAGTATATAAGAACTCTTATTCAATTCAACAGAATCATCTAAAATCATGAAAATTAGAGACGATGTTCGAGTGAGAGATACAAACGGTGGAGAAATATTAAAACTATTTAAAACAGATTCAATAGACACGCAGGGGAATAAACATGAAGAAAGAAAGCGCAGGAAAAGAGAAAAAACTGCCCAAAGAACACCGCGAAGACGCCATGGAAACCGAAAAAGACGAAAGAGAAAACATGATATCGGAGATAAATTAAAACGAAATCCCATTTATTCAAGGGACAACATCAGGAACAGACCAATGAATCAATCACCATCTCAGAGTATGCCTGATACACAACAGAAGAAAGTCAATGACATTGCGTTTGCTCACGAGACAATGAAGAATATCACATTTGTACGAGGTAGGAAAGTAAAATAGCTATAATAGACCACGTGATTTGAAGCACACACTATTTGGAAGCCGAAACAATTAGCCTTCTTGCCATGAAAATGAAGTAACATTCACTACAGACAGTGGTGCTGGAGCCACAGGGGCAGTAGGAGAAGCGGCCTCTTGTCCTCATGCAAACTGTGGGGGCAGCACGGAAACAGGAAGTGCCTGTTTCAGAATCAATGTAATTCTTTGTTTATAAATCAAAAATGCTTCTTGTTGATGAGATTCAGTTCATGTTTTGGTGTTTGTTTACACACAAATACTTTCAGTAAAAATATTCTGTTGGCCGCAATGGTAATTAATTATATGAAGAACAGCACCAATCTCCACTCCATTCTTTTTCAAGGGAAAGTCTTTGATATTTGAAAAGCATAGTTTTAATTTTGAATTATATCACGCCTAATTTCTGCATCGCATAAGCTACGGAACTATCAGCATCACATACATAGATTACAATAATATAAGGAACAAATAAAATACTTGCACATAGTCATACGCTGGAATTGTATGTATCTGAATGGAATCACAATCATGTATTCGAAGAGGTGTCAGTCACTTTTATTATCAATCAAAATGTATTGGATGACTCTGACTCACTGATCTCCGAATTTACACCCCAAAAGTATGCCGAGCCTTGAAAAAGTGCCCTTGCTAAACATTTGCCCTATTACTGCTTCGTGTTAGCTCTGGCACCCCTGACTGCAGAACAATAACATCTCATTTGGAGGCAACGCAAAATGAGTCATTATAATCAAAAAACGAATGTGAGGTGTGCATAGAACATTCCAGTGCAATTAGCAAGTGAAATAATGAAACAGATACGATCTAGCATCTGTAGTTCAGTTTTTTAATTTGCAATAGTAATGGAATAGAAAATGATATCCTAATG
>JANVCG010030240.1:0-10542 GCA_025505365.1 Haliclystus inabai | reverse complement strand
AAATTGAAATACAGCTAGCTATCCTTTCAATGTTCATCAAGGCATCTCATTCACTTCCGGCAACAGAAAGACCTTTGCTGGCCAAGAAAGCCAAATCATTGGGTTCTCGACCAAGAAAGTTTTTCAACATCTCATTGGCATCCTGCACGAACATAATAAACACATATACTGTAACAATTGACATAAAACCTTTGCTCGGATAATATCAGAAAATATGTTTCTCAATTACTCACCAAAGAGCCACCTGGCTTTAAAATGAAACGGCGATAGTCCCGCCCAACTGCTTCATTTAGAATGCCTTCTTTCTTGAAACGCGAATAAAACATGTCCATTGAATACACCTCACTCCACTGGAAAGAGAGAATCACAATTGATTATGGAATACAATAAAACTGTTGGAAGACTAATCAAGTAGTTGTGTGGTAGATACCCACCAGATAACCATAGTACTGAGCATCATAGCCTCCAGCTAAATGGCCAAATGATGCCGGCATGTTAGTACCTAATAAGTATGAAAAGGACAGGCATCAGTAATAAAAAACAGTGTTTCAGTAAATAAATAAACATTTTTATTTACAAACTGTTGTTAGCTTGTAGGATAGAAAAATAATAAAAATTGTTAATTTTGTTACACAGTATGATGTATTACCCAAGATTGTTGTGTTTTGATAATTCGTTTTGATTAATCACGATCTTGTCGATTTTGCACTTTGTGAAATTTCTATTATTTCAGCCTATTGTTCTGAAATGCTATTTTTCTCATTCATCGACCACTCCTTGTGAGGGACCAAATTCGAGTTGTTCCTTGCGTGGTCGCTAATTTAAGTGGAGTTTGACTGTCATGGCATAGGCTACTAGAAAACTGCAGTACAAGCTATATGCAACCATATGCATTCTTAATCTCCAACAAGGCTTTCTACGGAATTGTGCCTTTGAATAATTCTACTTAGTTTTACTCAGAGGAATCATTAGTTAGATCTCTTTTAATATATCTAATTATCTTATATCTCTTTAGTTTTTACACATTGCCGATCCTAGTTATTCTGGATTTCAATTCATCAATATCAATAAGTCCTATTTGGCAACTCTTTTATGATTAAATCGCTATACATACAGTGTAAGCAAGTAGAATTGATAATAGCACGGCGCTGCATTAAATGGATATTAGTACTGTCACAAACAGTCAATATCTCAAGTAAGTGCATATTACATCAACAAGATCTAAGCTGCATTATCTTATTGTTAGGTAGAACCTAACCTGTTGTGCCCGCTACACAATCATAAGTACCAGCTTCATAATGTAATACTCAAAACAGTAACGACAACAGTAATATATAATAACAGTAACTATCAATCTCATTCATTCATTGCTCCAGCCATCTCTGGCTATCACGTGCGGTCCTCACATCCAAGTCATTACGTCATGAAGACGAGGTTGTAATCACTACACCAACCTACAATCCTCTTATTGGTATATGTAAACAAAACTAAGTTTAAAACCAATCCATAACTAAGTTTAATGAAACAGGGACTCCAAAACAAGCAGAATGGAACCTTGAGTATCAATGATTCAAGTTCTACTACATATCTGAAAACAGTCCCACTCAGAGGTCATGTGTGCAATTAAGAATATGAGTGAAGTTTCCTTGCAATAATACTATTACCTCTACTACTGGTCTACACTGATTGATTGTAACGACTTTTATACACAGTTTTTTAGCAATCACAAGTTAACCACACCTGTACTTTGAGGAATACCCAATATAGCATTTGATAATTCATTGAAAAGAGATGCAGTGTCAGCCTATAAATTCAAAAACAAACCATAGTGTTCAGAGCTCTTATTTTACAAGAGATTAAGTACAGACTTAAACACTGGTGAATTGAATACCGTTGGTTGTGTATGGATCTTTTGATCAAAAGTCGCAAGCAGAATCTGAAAAGCAGTTTGAACGAACAATTGGAATTTAATCAATTAAGAAATAAGTCACATATGATACGCCAATCATTTGAAATATTACCTGACGAAGATTGAACACTCCTGCATTGGCATTACGAGATTTAATAAGACTTTCAATCATTTCATCAGGCAATTGTGAGCCATCTTAAACAAATCAAAATAAGATAATCACAATCAAAAAGTAATTTATAGCTAAGATAACATCAATAACCATTATGAAATGCGGTATTATAATTACAATGAGTTATATGATGTATTTTTCTATTGTTTAACTGGTAGTGTGAAGAAAGATTGGACTTGAGTTCAAACTATGGAATTGCCGACCAAGGAGTAATTATTCGCGATAGTATTACATTATTTGAGTTTAAATGTGTATATTAATGAATTAAAAGTATTACCATTTACATTAGTTGTTATTTTTGTATGAATCTACAACAACTACTGTAAATTCACCTTTATAATGCGAAGACATTAGTCGCAATGACTCTTTTTCCCAGCACCAATTTTCCAGCATTTGAGAAGGTGCTTCAACAAAATCGCGCTCAACACTAGTTCCACTGTAATTCAAAAACCAATAATTTGTCATAGAAAAACCCTAAGTAAAAGTGCCCAAGATAAGATACAAAATATTGATAACAAGATCAAACCTGAACATTGAATAATCTGCTTCTGCGCAAAGTTGATGCATAACATGTCCAAACTCATGAAAGTATGTCTCAACCTAGAAATAAGATAAATAGATTAATGCAACCACTTAATTGATAAGATTGTTTGTTTTCAAAATAAGAGCCAACAAACCTCATCATGCAGTAGCAACGAGTCAGTTCCATCAGAGGGAGGTTTAGTGAAGTTAGCAACCATGGCAGCAACAGGGACCTGAGTAGTTCAAACAAAGAATAACCAAATCACATCAAAACCTGGATGAAATCGTGAAACTCAGTCAGAAAACAGACTTACCACACGCTTGCTATCTTTTGCAAGGCAGCCAGGCTGTAGGCCAAAACATGCAGCATGGCCAAATTTCCCTTCTCTTGGAAACAAATCCAGATAGAAATATCCTATGACTTTGTTGGATTCAATATCAGTGACACTATGCATACTGACATCCTGATGCCATACATCAGCGCAATCCATCACATTAAACTTTAAACCTAAAAGTTTCTAATCAAAAATAAGTTAGTAGGATTCAGAGTCCAGCATGAGTTTAAAAAACAGTTTTCTGTTATTGAATTTGTTGAAACAACAAGTATGTACCTCATAGATGCCAAAGAGACCTATGGATAGAAAAACATAGCATTTTAGCCTAAGACATGTGTCAATCTTATTTGATTTTGGAATTTATAGATGCTATCTTACCTTTTGTGACAACAGTAAGTGGGAAATACTCTTTCAGTTTATCATGATCAACAGCAAATTCTTCTTCTTCAATTTTATTCATATAATATTTTAAATCCCACATGTTGATAACATTGTCATTTTCAAAACCATGATCAGCACACTGTCACCAAAAACAATTCCAGATAATATCAAACTGACAAAGGTATGCGATATTCTAAGATAATGAAGCATTCATTTTCTCACCTCTGATGATTTCTTAGTCAACATCATTTCTCTGTCTTTTTCCCCAAGTGGCACCATTTTGCTCTTTAATTCATCTAAAAATTTTGCAACATTTTTACCGCATTTTGCCATTCTAACCTGAAAGTAGATCAACTCATTATCTTTTTGGTTTCTCTGGATTATTTCAAAATATTCACTATTGGATGGCCAGAAGAGAAGCAGGCTCAACAGTAATGTCACAGTACCTTTGATAGAAGGGCAATAAATTTAGAATGAACTATTTTGTATAAGTATGTGTTGCATTTGCCAATGTGTTTTACCTCTGTTATGTAGTCGGCATGAGTCTGGTAACCAAGGATTGAAGACATCTAGAATACAAACACAATTGATCACATATACAATAATCAAGAGTCATTTCAGTGTGAAGAACATAATGCTCTTGATAAGAGATCTCTCTCTATAAGTAAGCCTAAAAATGGGAATGAAAATGGAAATTGAAAGCAGTTGATTTGTCTACCTTGCTTCTTAGTTTCACCAATTCTTCCAAAATTCCTGTATTCTCAGATATGCATCTAAAATAACAACCGCACAAAAATTCACGAACTATAATCTTTGCGAAATGCTATCTATCAGCACATTTGAATCCTGCACCTTAAGTAATGACATCCTTTTGGAACAACTCCTGCTAAATTGTGTTTCAACATTTATAGCTGCAGTCTCAAAGTAAGATTGATTCACTTCAAATATGATAGGAAAAATGTGTCTCTGCTCCAGTCTATTGGCCAATTATCAAGACATCAACACTTGTGTTACCTGGAGTTGAATGCGTTCTCAACACAACATCTTGTTTTTGGATTTTTAACCTTTTTCATCGTTGGAAATACATGAGGATATTTGAGGGTTAATTTTAATTTGCCATCGTCTGTCTGGGTTAAGCAACAGAAATGATGAAGTTAAAACATACGAGGAAAGCCACAAGAAATTGTAGAAAGATCTCAAAATGGTGCAAGTGTCACTTACCTTATCTAGACCAGCAAGGAATGAATCTTCAAGACCACCTGTCGATCAAGGATGTTACCATAGTGAAAATAAACATTCTAAATCTAACAGGGAGGCTTACACTTTCACATGAGTACTTGCACGGAGAGTCACTTACCCAATTCATCTTTTGTGAATTCTAGCACCGTGTTTTCTTCATTAAGATTTTTATTAAAATCAATTGATATGTCACTCATTCTCTTCTTGATTGATTTAATTTCTTCTCTGACAGCCTCACTCAAATGGAGACCTAGACGGTCAAGCAGCAATGAGTAGGTGAATGGCAGGCTACTTTTAACCGTAAGCTTCTTATCACAAGTGATTCTTACCTGAACGTTTTCCATTACGGATCAATCGATTGATATATCTCATTGCTTCAGCCCCAATTTCATCATTGCAATTTTCCTGAAATCATGAAACATTCAACAATGGTGAAAATAATAATGCTCAAAATGAGCCACCAGCACTTAAATGATGATTGCTATTAATCACACCTTGAAAGCAACAATGTTATCATAGACATCTTTTCTCATGCTATTAATCATAAAATGAAATAAAATGAATTGATAAATTAAACGTAATAGGATGAATAGCTTGTGTATTGCACTGAAAACTCTCACCTTGTTTCTACTTCAAACTCTGATAGCTCTTTGTCAGCGGCGGTGCTAGCAAGTCGGATTTCTTCATTGGGAGAAACGTGTTGGGGGAAATCCAACATGTTACGCTCCACCTGGTAGTGTGCGGAATTTTCTGCCAGTGCCTAAATTATACATTTTCATATCATTAAATATAGGCCTAATATCGAGACACTGAAAGATTATAAATAAACTTTTAATATTTAAAAACAATTTGTTGATGTTTTGCGGGAATTTAAATTTTTCTCAATCCTCAATACCCATTTTCTTGGTGAATATATGTGACTTTCTGTCTGTCTAGCTTAAAAAATTTAGATTTGAGCAATATATAAGAATTTTAAAGAAAAATTTACAATTTTTGCTCAGATTCAATACTTCAAGCTTGAATTTTACCAATATTTTTCAGTCAAATATTCTTCTAATATGAAATGGTGCATGAGTAATAAGTAATAGATAACTAGTAATGATGACCTCCTTTATTTGCATATTCTACTGTGCAAAGATTGAGTAAAGTATGAAATACCATAAAAGTCTTGGTCTTTTCTACCTGGAATGACAGCAAACTCAAAAATGGAATTTGGAAAATTTTCCTTTTTGATATCATCAGGCATGGTTATGTATTAAGCTGAATTTCAAACACAATCAAGCAATGCATGTAATGGTTATCTATGAGTTTATTAAAATTATGAAATTTTGATTGAAAAATTGGAGTCTTTACATTAAAATGAGATTACCAAAGGACAAGAGTTGTTCACTGTGTCTTAGTACTTTCCAAATGGAAACTACCGTTCTCCATCACAAGGAAACATGTGTCACGCAAGCCCAATATCTTGGGTGCGCAGCTAATTTTGATCAAAATTATCTTGGCACTTGAGCAGCGCTCTCAACTAATTTTCATTGGTGGATGCACATTTTGGAAATATTGATTGCGAATCAAAGGAAAATTTCAATCAAATCATGATGAAGACCACTCAATGTTGTAGGCCTACATTTCTATTGAAAATTTTCAAAATGAACATGCAATTTGAAGTACAAAAACTAACTTTGCCAGATGCATTTTGCAAACATTGTAGTTCGGCACACAAGCCAGACTGAAAACTATGGCACTCTTCACCAAGATCTTTGAAGCGCACATGTAAAAAATACAAAGAGCAAAAGCACAAATTTTCAAAATACAATAGTGAATTAATCATCGGAAAATTGTGGTAGTTAAAGGGAGGAACTTGACCGGCATGCTTTGTATTGTTTTGCCCCCTTAATTCGCAAATGGAGGTCGTGAAGCTCAATTTTGATAACACAGTTTTCATGCTAGAAAATGGGAGGAACAGCTGTGGACGGACAAGGTTTGGGTTTTAATCAGTATGGAGATTCTGATTTTTAGCAGATATAGCCCACACATAACCTAAGAGTGTGGGGGAGAGAAACAAAAATAATATAAAAGTAAATTGAAAACTAAATGTTATCTATTCTCTCCCCATCAAGAAAAACAAAGCAAATCTGTCATAGCTGCAGGGGTTCCAAACACGAAAAACATGTAACATAATCATCCTCAAAACAACAGCTTCGACAACTTCAATGTTGGAACAGTAACACATGACAACAGGAAGCAAGCAGAAAATACAGCACCCAATCCATGCACAAAATTGAAGTAAGAGCTTCCACCAAAAAAACTAATTGTTGATTTCTCAGTTTAAAAAATCACAACCGCAATTGGCCAGCTTTGCCAGTCTTTGTACGAACAATATTTGATATTTAGAATTCTAGCTTTAGCATTGTAATCCAAATACAATTCTGTAACAGGTGTATCACATGTATTGCAACAATTCGGTCTATATTGATTTGATTTCCACGTTGAGTTCAATTCAAAACTTTGTAGTTCTCACACTCAACATGCTGTTGATATGTTGATTTGGTATCTTGGTTTTCAACTGTCTGATCTTGACCCTCGTATTGCTGGTAATACCGGCAAGTGAGACTGTGATTATGCAATCTTGGAAAACATATACGTTTTTCAAGTTGGAAATGTACAAAGCATGCCGGTCAGTTTCCTCCCTTTAACATGTATGTTTTTTCGATTTTGTTTTTTGGATGCAAAAAGTATTAATTACTGTGACAAGAAAATCTGACTGATTTAACTTCGCTACACAATAATGGAAATTGATAGCAATTAAGAAAGGATGTACATTTAGATATTCTAGGAAAATCTGGTTGGCTGAATCAGAAATGAAAATTGTGGACCCTAACCCCACGCCCCACCCCCATTTGCCAAGAATACAATGATCTAAACTGCTCAAGCCTCAAATCCTCAATCCCCCTCAAGCTGCCTAAAAGCTTACATATTTTTCAACTAAACTAAAAGATCATGTGGATTGCAAATCATATATTAAAAATCATATTCAATTTGAAGCATTCCTGAGTTACTGACCTGAACTACATTTTGAAATGTCAGAGCATCCTTTTGAAGTGCGCCAACGGAGTCGTAAACAGAACGAGAACTTTTAATGAGATTTTCAGTACGTGTCTTTATCTCCTCTTTCGTGAGGTCCCAACGAACAATAATGTCTTCAGATTTCTTCATTTTCTGAGATTCTCTTCTGCTTTTAATATTATTTAACACTCTAAGCTACCGACTGAAAACAAACTATCGAAAATGCTAAAAGACAAAAGCTAATCGAAAGCCACTCACTCCTGTAAAATCGTATACAATTCAAAGGAGGTCATCAGCCCCCTGCTCAGAATTATCACGGACAGGTCACGGTCACGGCTATCAGATCAAAGTTGAAGTAAAACAACATCGAAAACTGTTTGCAGTTTTACAGTTTGGTATCATACTTCCAAGTTTTGAGCTCATCGAAGCTGTTATGGTCTTATGGAAAAGAAAATTAAATGATTAAATAGCAGCAAGAGATGACAGGGACGGAGAAAAAAGGTATTTTTGGATTGGGTAAACTTAGTGGCCATGGTTCACCCAAACAAGAAAAGAAGCAACCACCATTGAAGATATCCCACTACATCTTGGGTGACACTTTGGGTAGTGGATCTTTTGGCAAAGTAAAAGGTTTGCTGACTAACACCTTGATAATAAATCATCATGGCACATTCATTTCTTACTTGGTAAATAGTTACGTTTTTTTTACAACGATCAACTTTTTGGTTTGATGCTTTAGTTGCAAAGCATCATATTACTGGCCACAAAGTCGCTGTCAAGATCTTGAATCGTCAGAAAATTAAAAGTCTCGACGTTGTTGGCAAGATCAGAAGAGAAATACAATTTCTGAAACTATTTCGTCATCCTCATATAATCAAACTGTAAGGACCATCTAAAGACCTTTGTTACTGTTACAATATCATTTTTATTCCAGTTTCTAACGAACAGACTGACCATTTTGTCCCTTGGAAAAACTAATCAATTAGCCGAGATTGTTTCCCTAATTGCAATGAATGGCAGTCATCATTAAATTGTGTTTAATGGCAGGATGGTTCTTAGACTTCTACAACCATGTTGCTATTATCCCCAGCAAGAAGTTGGGAAATTACTCGCAGAGCGCAAACAAAGTTAAAGTGGTCTATAATTTCTTTATAGTATCAATTGTATATTTGATTTCATCAAGGCGCAAAATTTATTCTTCTCCACCAGGGACTGCGCATTCCTAACAGGGCGACAATAGTCTATCTCTCTCTCTCTGGAGCCTCGTGGAAATCTTAGATAAAAAAATAATGTCAACAACTGATTGATTAATGACATAATATACCTTCCAAATTCAGGTGTAGATATCAGTCTAATTACTTATGGTACAACAGTTAGCAGCTCACTGAGATTTTCTGTGTTTATTTTTTAGATATCAGGTTATTAGCACCCCGTCTGATATTTTTATGGTGATGGAGTATGTCTCAGGTGGTGAACTATTCGATTACATCCTCAAGCATGGAAAGGTTTGTTTTTCAATACTTACAAGGTATAGAATGCTCCCAACCATAGCCATACGAAGGGCCGGATTTAGGCGCAAGCACTACAAGCACAGACTTTAAACTTTTAACAAAATCAGGTCTTCAAAATTGAAAAAAAAATTAGGCTATTTTTTAAGAAATGATTTATTGATTGAATTTCAAGTAAACATTTTAAGAGATAAATCATAGCCTACTCTCTATGCAACTTAATGCCAATAATTTCACTTTGTAGAGTAAAATATCGAGACTGAACTGCCATGAGATTGACCTGTTGAATTATTGTCCCAATGGAATTGCCCCTGATTAATAGATTGATGTATTAAATATTCAATGTTCTAGATAATGGAAAAAGATGCCCGACGTTTCTTCCAACAAATTATATCTGGCCTTGATTACTGTCACAGGCACATGATTGTACACAGGTACCCTTGTTGAGTATGACCTCTCAAATTGCATGTGACGTCAAAATAATGCCGCTGAACTGATTAAGAAAATTCATTTTAATCATTTCAGGGACCTCAAACCAGAGAATCTTCTTCTAGATGCACATCATGATGTCAAAATAGCAGACTTTGGTATTTCAACATAATTGAATTGAGTTGATAAAATGATTATGATGTAATAAGTTGTATTTTAGATTCCATTGATATGTTTACGTCTTTCAGGTCTGTCTAACATGATGCACGATGGTGAATTCCTTAACACCAGCTGTGGATCGCCTAATTATGCTGCACCTGAGGTCATCTCAGGAAAGTAAGTGAATCAAGCATATTGATATTTATAAAGTAAGATCTAATAAATGCCTTGATGTACACTAACACTCTCGTCTGCTATTGACGGCAGGCTTTATGCTGGACCAGAAGTTGACATATGGAGCTGCGGTGTAATTCTTTATGCCCTTCTTTGTGGCACTGTGAGTACAAATAGCACTTTTTAAAGTGCACCTGATACCAAAAATTTTTATTCCAGATTCAGGTAGCTTTGTCTCAATAATGAAGTTTGGCAAAAATAAATTTAATGTTGAATGTACCATTTTAGCGTTCTTTTAATTTTGATTTAATTCGGACTTGTCCAAAAATGACAAGAGGGCTCACTATATAGGAAAGAGAACAAGTCAAGACTTGAAAACAGGGGTGGCACCAGGATTTCTCCAATGAGGGGGCTGAACGCCCCGACAGGAAGGCTATTAAATACTTTGAAAAAGAGCGTATTCCCGCAAAAAAATTTGAAAATCGTGAGTTCTGAAAAGCCTCTAAAGTCGTTTTTCGCTTATCAAAATAATGTTTGCAAGACAATAAAAATCGCTATTTAAATGCTCTTTCGGATTTATCAAGTATGAGATTGGGATTAGAATGCAAATGCTGGCTTAGCTGAATTGCAACAACTTGTCACATATACATT
>JANVCG010030228.1:0-24872 GCA_025505365.1 Haliclystus inabai | reverse complement strand
TTCGGATATTCTTGAAACAAAAATCTACTTCCTTGCATCAGGTTAATATATTGTTGAAACAAGAATGTGAAATTTTGATTTCTGGAACCGTTTGCCATCACAAAACAACTCATGCTGCTACAGTCAACACGACTGGAATATCATCTCAAAATCCTTGGAACAGATACAAAAATACTAATTGTCCATTTAAATTGACCTTGAAAAATTGAAAGAAAATAATGCTTCATACCCATTCATAGTAAAGTTTGACTGGAAGAATCATCCCATTCATTCTCTTCAGGCTTTGAATCATGGGGATATACCAGATTCAATATTGAAAATTTTTGAAGACTTCTTCAGCAATGAAGGTATGACACCTTCAGCATGTCATAAAGAGTTCCACGAGAATTTGAGAGACTCTTGTGAAAGCGACTTTGACTTTCATGTTAAAAAAGGAGACATATCTCAGTGCACCAGAAGAGGAGATGTGTTTAACATGTACACAAAATATTGCCAAGCTGTGTTTGGGTCAAAAATGACCGAGAAATGCTGGCAGCTCTAGATCAGAAGCTGATTGAACTGTAGGAAGTCATCCGAATATCTCATTCAAAAGACAAGGTAATTGTGAACAAGAAAACATACCATTGTGACACCTTTCATGAAAAGAGTTCATTCAATGGTAAGTAAGTAGTGGTACGAGTTACGTCGTACGTAAGTAGTACACTAGTAGAGTAAGGCTGCAGGATGGTGAGGAAAAAAGTACCTTACAAAAATATTATTGTAAATCTGGGGCAAATGATTGAATTTCCCAATTGAGATTAATAAATTAACAAGCTAGATGTATGTATATTACGGAAATAGTTACGCGCTTGATTAAAGCAATGTTTCTTCTGTTATTTCCGTATCATGGTCACATTTGCCTTGATGTCTCTGTGTGAGTTCACAGTTGAGACCAATGTGAAACAGAATTAAAAATTAAATGAGACTTACATGGAGGTTGAAATTTGACTGTAATTCTGTGATTATTGGAGAGAAACTGTGGAACCATACACTCTTCCCTTCCTTGGCTGCTGTTCTTTGAAATGTGACCCCTTGCATGCTTTGAAGATTGGAGGTGCTGTGAAGTATGACGCTCATAAATCAAAATTACAATCAAAGTTCACCTTACAGGTAAGTCTCTCTTAATTTTTGAAATATGTCTATGTTTAAATATGCTCTATGAATACAAGAACTAATTATGAAATATGCTTTTGCTCTCTACAGTACTCTTACATAGGCCTGCCAATATACATTGATTGAACACAAATTCATACCCGGGAGTTGTTTCAACTGAGTAAAGTACTACAAGAAGAAGTGGTGAATATTGAATTGTTTCGTCAGCTGTGAGTGATTGACTGATTTTCGGAGGAAACATTCAATCTGTAAAAAAAATACCTAAAGGCATTCACTCATATCTGTACGGATAGGCAACCAGAAAAGATAAACCTTACTCTAGACATTTTTGTAATGTTATTAAGTATTTATTAAGTTACCATGGCTCCTGTATCAAATAAAGACAGTCAAGCGAAGCGCCGTTTAAAGGCAAAAAGCAATGAAGATGCGAATAAACTTTTCAAGGAGAGACAACGAAAGTATAAGGAGAAGAGTAGGGCGAAAGCGAAAGCAAATGCTACAGAAGATGAAAAAGCCAAGATGCGTCATAATAATAAAATGGAGGCTAGGGCAAGTAGAGCAAGGAAATCAGCAGCAGCATTAAGTTGTACCTCTCAGTTCGCCACAACGTCTTATCGGACGGCACAGGCAAGAGGTAAAGCAATCCGTAAAACACTAGCTGTTTTACCAAATTCGCCAAACAAAAGAAGATGTGTTGTTGGTCAAATAGCAGAGGACTTGGGCATAGCAATTGTTCCATCATCAAGTAAGAGTACATCTCCCCAAAGCATCAGTGTTGAAGCAAAAGAGAGAGTTGAAAAGTTTTATTTATCGGACAATATCTCCTGGCAGTCTCCTGGTATGAACTATTCCGTCAGGATCAGACAAAAAGATAATAATGGCAAAACGGTGCAAAAGGAAACAATTCAACTGAGGTATATGCTGATGTCCCTAACGGAGGCCTATCAAATTTTCAAAGCTGGGCACGCTGATATTAAAATTGGCAAAAGTAAATTTTTCGAACTACGCCCAAAACATGTGAGATTGTTCGACGAAATTCCCCACAACGTTTGTGTCTGTAGCTACCATGAAAATATTCGCTTGCTATTGTTAGTGTTGGCTCCTCATACAGCTTTAGAGAAAGAATTCCAACCGTTTGTCCGGCAAATGACATGTGATGATGGTTCAGAGAAATGCATGATGAGAGAGTGCGCTGCTTGCCAAAAACGTTTGGATTCTTTTAAACCATCCCAAGAAGCAGGAGATTTGCGCTCTACATACACCCAATGGGAAAACGAAGGTGACAACTCGTCGTACGAGAAGGTTAATATATCAGGTACTGTTTCCGGTGTTTTCGACGAACTGGTAAAGAAATTGCCCTATTTTCTAAGGCAGACCTATGTTAAGAGACAGCAGTCGAAATTTATGAAGGAAAAAATTGCTGCCTGCAATGGAACCAACATTGTTCTACAAGTTGATTTTGCCGAAAATGCGACGATTTGCCAGCAGAATGAAATTCAGTCAGCCCACTGGACACACGGACAGGCAAATGTATTCACTGCACATACTTGGATTGATTAAAACATTAAGGAAAGTATGGTTATAATATCAGACTTTTTACAGCATAACAAACTATGCGTGTATGTATTTATGATGCATATTTTAAACTATTTAACTTATCAAAAGTATTCTGATATTACCAACGTGGATATTTTCAGTGACGGTGCAGCTTCACA
Source organism: Haliclystus inabai (assembly GCA_025505365.1). Classification (NCBI taxonomy): domain Eukaryota; kingdom Metazoa; phylum Cnidaria; class Staurozoa; order Stauromedusae; family Haliclystidae; genus Haliclystus; species Haliclystus inabai. The sequence continues at coordinate 22,005 of JANVCG010030228.1, read as the reverse complement.
ATTTAAACAATGGTACTTGTTCTCTAACCTTCATCAATGGCAGAGCAAATACTTCTTAGACCAGCTGACTTGGAACTTTTTTGCTACATTGCATGGTAAAGGCATTGTAGATGGCATTGGGGGTACTATCAAGAGGGCCGTGTGGCGGTATGTCAAATCGGCAAATATTGTTGTAAGCAACGCGGAAGAGTACGCGATAAGCAACGCGGAAGAGTACGCGAAAATTGCAGCTGAGAGATGCCCAGATGTCAATGTAAAGTTTATATCCAAGGAAATAATACAAGAGCAGACAGAGGCTATTATAAACTATTGGCAGTACACAAAAGCTGTACCCAAAACGCTACAAATGCATTGTGTGATCCCCGTTGAGGACGATAAAGTAAAGGTAGCCCAGACGTCGCTTTCCACTTCATTCAAAACTGTAATCATTTACAAGGATCCTAATTTATCTAATATCGAAACTAATTCTCAAGATACTAGAAGTAGCACTAATGAAGCTAATGTTTGTAATTCTAATGATAATGTAGATAACTTATTAACATCAACAGAAGATGCACGTGAATTAGTTATTGATGATTGGTGCATAGTGGAGTATGACGGCCAACAGTATCCAGGTGAAGTGACCGAAGTTACAGGTAATTGAGCTACTGTTAGAGCTATGGTTTGTTCTGGAAGTGGCTGGAAATGGCCACAGAAAGACGACATCTTATCTTATGAGCAGAATGACATTATTAAAAAAATCAATGCTCCTGTACCAACAGGCCGTCAACTCACATACAAATTTATTGAAGATATTTAAAATGTGTTAACCAAATGCATGATTTTTTAATCGCAATTTGTGATCAGTTTATAGCATTTTAAGCTATAAAAAATACCGCTTACCACAATTCAAGACCTCAAGTTAACTCAGATAAGCATTAGAAGTTTCAAAAGTGCGCCGCTATGTAGGATTTCGATCTATAACATTCTATTGTTTGTTGCTTACCAAGACGGTTTTCGATTACCAGTGCAAGGGCATATCTATGCAACATGACACCGGTACACAATCCTCTATACAGTAATCTGACAGTAGCTTGGCAATCCTGATCAACAACCGTCTGATACCAAACCACATTCATATGACGATGAAGGACTATCTGTTATTGGTGATTAATACATCAATCTTGAATGCGATAATAATGTATGTTCCAGATTTTTCAGTTCTGATACTTAATTAATCTCGCCCAGATGGCTGATTAGGTAGAGATATATTAAATAATAATGATACAGTCGAGCTCTGGTCATATCCCCTTGGTTGATGTCCCGCCTTTACAGTAGCTTTTTATGACAAACTGTTTTGATATCCTGCTTTTCGAAATTTCATTCAAATTGTAAACAAATAATTGGTGATTGATTGTTCTGGCAGACTTTGTGTTACAGCGTTGTGAGAAATGTGATTAAACACGCTTTGACGTATTGTAAAAAAATGATACAAATTTCAAGACCTCCAAAAATAGCCTTTCTACTGTCATCTTTATATAAAAACATTGTCAAAATGAATAGCTGTGCAACTATTCAATCTAGAAGCGAATTCTCGAAGCAAAGCAGTGCAACAACAAAATGTCTTCTAGTAGACGTACATATCTAACCCTGGAATTGAAAGAAAAGTTATTCCAGCTGTTGATGGTCCTCCAAAGCAGTCTTTTACTTCTGTTGAACGGCAGTTTGATGTTGATTGTTCTACCATTGAAAAGACATAGCCAATAAGAACAGAAATCAAGTCTGTTGAAATTCGTCAGTTTCATCACAAAAGAGAAAAACGTCAAGGGCACATTGCAATGTTGATGAGGCTTTGGTACGATGTTTTTGTGCACCTTCAGGCTCATATGTATTCAAAGGAGAAACTTTATTAGGTGAAATATCAAACAAGTAGAGAGTAACGTTGATGTTCTGCACCAGCATGGCTGGCAAAAAGGGACCACTTCACCGCTTTCAGTGATTTGAAAGAGTAAAAACCCACGTTGCTTTAGAAGAATTAGATAACTGCAATTACCCTATAACTATAGATCTAGTGCTTGAATGACATCCATAATATTTATTGACTGGTTGAAAGATTAGAGAATAGAATGAAAAAATGCTAAAGGAAAAGTGGCTGTTATTATCGACAACTGTTTGCCACATGGAGATGCAACCTCAAGCACCATTGAGCTTATATTTTTGCCACGAAATGTTACATCTGTAATTCAACCATGTTATCAGCAAGTAATTAAATGCTTAAAAGCTTACTATCATAAATCTATTACAAGGAAGGTTTAACCAATAATTGAAGCTACCAAAGACCAAGGAGCAAAGGAGCAACCGCTTCAGTTATTTTGCAAAAAATGGATATATTGTTGGCAATTATTCTTGTTGACGAAGCATTAGAGGCTGTACGGAGAAGGCCGTTCATAATTGCTTTAAAAAAGCTGGCTTCAAGATTGACTATGAAGAAAATAGCAGTGGAGATGAAGATGAATCTATTTAACCACCAGAGGGGTTAATTACAACGCAATATCAACAATACATAGATGTGGATGATAATGCTCCATGGCATACAAACTTTTGAAGATACAGAAATCATTGCCGACATACTTCAATCGAAAGCCATCGTTGTTGAGGAGGAGGATGAAGAGACTTACGACATTTACGTGAAGAATATATCTAACAAAAAGGCATTAGACTGCATTGATAAAATACAGACTTACTTTGCAATTAAAGACCCAGGTAATTTTAAAGTTGTCAGACATGTGGATATTACTTAATCAATCAAGCTATTGACAAACCTAAAACCAATAATGAAATTTCATATTTTATAGGTTTGACAAATATTTTTGGACAGATGTTCCCAAATTTTTGGGAGAAATTGCACCTTCAGATTCTCTACGAAAGCAAAATATTCCTATTGAATGGAGCTTTGCTGCACAACAAGCCTTTGACCAACTAAAGGTCAAGTTGGCATCCGCACCTATCGTTCAGCCATATTCACTATTCGAATCTGTAACTTTGACCATTGATGAATTCTGTACTGCTAATGCTGGCATTTTAATCCAAACTGGCCACCAAGAATCTTCATTTCCAAAACCTGAACTCTAGCTGAACGCAAATACTCTACAACTGAGCGCTAGGCTTATGCCGTTGTTTGGTGTGATACGTCGTCTCAATCTTTAGCATTTGAATTTGGTGAGAACAAAGGAATTTTGAAATCTGCCTCTGTGCGCGTATCCTGTTAGGCCATCGAGCTTACTGTTTCCAGGTACTTGGTCCAATCTTTCAGAAGCAGGAAAACCGTTTGGTCGAGTTAAACATCAATTAGCCATAGGAAATGAAACTTCGATTATAAATCCACTCCGTTCATTCCTCGTCAACTACAAACATGCGTTCTAAGACTCATTACATCCACACAGGAATTCATGCTACTCAGAGACTGCTCTTACAAGGAGCATGTTAGCCTGGTATTTTGCGGGAGGTCAAAAACTTTCTTTCTCATTGCTCCTAATGTTCTTACTTTGGCTACGCCTAAAATTTGCTTGCAATGTTCACACATGGCTTTCTACTGCTCCTTGGGAACGAGTTCACATGGACTTTGCACACATAACAGATACCGGTAACATTTTAATCATTGCTGATGCGGTTAGTAGATGGATTGAGGCTTCCAGTTGTCCTGATTGCTCTACTCCTGCAGTTGTAAAAATTTGTGCAAATCTGTTTTCTCGTTTTAGCAAATCAAAATGTTTTGTAATGAATAATGCGGAATAATTGATAAGCGATGGAATTGTCAATTGGTTTCAATATGTAGGCTGCAGGAAAAGTTGCTGCTCATTGGACACAATTACATAGATGCAGCAAACCCAAGAGTCCAGATAAGACCACAGCTATTATGCTGCAACTGTAAATCAAACAAAAACACACGTGTACAAGTACAACACTGTGATGTGCCACGTTATCTAGGTTATATTTATTTCTGTTAACATATCCAAGTTTATTTTGCCCTCCTGACCCACAATTTTGGTGGAAACAGCCATGTTTCTGCTGTGCTGTAGGCCGCCTACAGTTGTACAGTAGGCATTCTACACAGGCAAATCGTGACAGAAGACCTGCTGCTGTGCTTAGGATAGAATCTCTTTTTGACTTGGATAATTTGAGGTACTTTTTGAACACAATATTTGAACGTTTTTAGTTTATTTTCCGACGTTTCTTTTTGGCAGACTGCAAATGTCTGGTCTAGCCTATTCGAAATCTAAAATGGCGAATATTTGCCGAACAAGACAAATAATGTCTGGAGCAACGGCAAGCAGCCCTAGTTTCCAATTTTCACCACAATTCCATGTTGCTATAATAGCATAGAGTCATACTTTATTTTATTCACTTGCATACCTTCTTTAGTGTGGAATTCGGCAACAAAAACACAAATGATGAAATCGTCATTTGCTTCACTTTCTTCTACTTTCTCTGTCGACTCTTCTCTGTTATTGAGGTCTTCATTACCATCGTTGTCATATCCTTCATTAGACAGAGCTTCCACGTGTATAATCTTTGAAGCCATGAATTAGAGTAAAATAGCAGCGTGAAACCTGAATTGTTACTGCTAAATTGACCGTAGTTTACTGCACCGAAGCATTTCTTTCCTGTGTGAGTTCTGGGTAATCGCTCACTTTCACACAAAAGAAGTCACGTACGATTTCTAATCGGCCTTTGCAAGGCTAGCCCGTTCTGTAATAGCGATTGAGTAATAAGGGATCTGATAGCATCTGCTTTTTTGTGTTTCCATGACTACTCGTTAGCGAGAAAGAAAAATGGCTGACTGACAGCTTTGGAAACGATTTGATTGTCAATGTAGTCAAGATGAAGAAATCTGGTCCTAGTCCGTTGCCAAAACTCCCAGCACCGGAGAGGTTAGCAGCTCACTAAGTTATAGATGCAAGCTAGTGCACACTTTCTAATAGCTTCATAATTTCATAATGTCAAATATCAAATCAGGCGGTCAAGTGAGCAGCAGAGCACAGGATATATAATGGGCCATCTATAAAATACTTACTTTGTCCGTCTATTTTCTAATATGATTACACACTATTCAATGAACACACCCGCCCTGTAATGTGCATGAGCTAAATTTCATGCAACTTTTTCAATTATGTTTTACAGAATGATTATAATAATATGATCTTGCTACGAAATGCAGAACATATGCAGAAATGCAGAACATATGCAGATCATCTACCAACACGATTCCCGGATTTCCTTTACAAACATGTTTTTTCATTTATCCTAAATCGAAAAAGAAAACATAGCAAATTCCAAGATATTTATTCAATATATCATTAGGTGTCATGAAGTTGAGATATTCCGTCCTATTTCAAGCTTTGTTCCTTTGTCAAAAAGTACGCAAACAGAATACACTCTAAAGTCTAACCCTGTTAAGTATCAGCTGCCATCGCCAAAGAAATTGAAAGTAAGTAACTGATATTTATTTCAGCCATTTAATTCCTTTGTTCTCGTAGCAAATTCAAATGGATAAACCTGTATGCAATGGCCAGATACCAGTAATTACCAAATGACCTCTTGTGACAGGTGAACTATACAGAGCACATTTTAATTAAATACACTTCAGCATTGTGATGTTTAATTTATTAGCTACAAGCTTTGAAGTCACATTAGATGTTAGAAAAGCACATACTGTAGACTGATATTCAGATCATCAAATAATTTTTCATATAACAATAAATCCAACCAAAGCTCTGTTGATGCAAGTCCATTGCCCTCTATCCTTGTCTTATATAGACCCTCTACACAGAGACTCCAACTTTTCAGGGCATGGTGGCGTGAGATATTGAACAGAATAAGTTCCTTATAATTTTTCCCTTTGTGAAGTTGATAACAACCCTAAAGATGTTATAACCTTTTGCTATGAGCGGCCTTTTTCCAAACCTTTTGTTCTGCTACTCTTTCCAATAGCAACGTTAGAGGAAACAGCAGAGATGATATGCAAATATTACTATTAGATTGGCGATTTCTTATTCAAACAGGGTTTTTGGTGTCATATACCATCCCTATTGATAAATTTAGTTGGAAACTTCTTATAGATCTATTGCATCTTGGCAAGATTCATGTGGCGTGAGATTTTCAGCACTTTGCGTGAGAGCGTGAGATGAGAGTGGAAAGCGTGAGGGTTGGTAGAATAGGTGGGATAGGTAGAATTTGAAATTGATATTTGGAATTTCGCATGTTTTGTAAAAGCTGTTGTCTAGCTTTCATTTTCCAAAATATAAGATGTATCGCATCATGTGACTTACATTCATCCAAAGAAATGTGAGACAAATACATAAAGGAAAGTCGTAAAGGTCTAGCTTTAGTGAAGTAAATGATCTGGTCTTTTTGGTATGAAACAATTGGCCACTATGGACAGGTGACCTTTTATGCAGGTTGATAATACGATTATGTTGCGATGTATCTTGTAGCCATACGTAGATCATATCCCTGGCAAATATGAAACGTGGCCAGCCCATGCATCAAAGATCCCTAGTGGTTGTGAGTCAAATAACACACATTCGAATGAACCCGCACCTGAATTTGTTGCTCAGTTGGACAATTGGCTTTGTAATGAATTAAATAGTATCAAACAGAAAACGGATTGTCAACAAGAAGAAAGCAGATTGTTGGTAATTAATTATTATGATCCAGAGAGTCTAAAATCACCACAGCCTTTATACGGTTAACACAACTGAAAGAATAACACTCTATTGTGAATGTCACAATGTTATAGTCTGCGTGTAGACTCAAACCAAAATCTATGAATAATATACCCTATACCTATGAATTTCAGTTTCAGTCTGCACGCAGGCCACAATACCACAGGTCCAAAGTACAGGTGCTTAAATTAAGAGGATGCTTGACAAGGGTACAATTTTAAAACAAGTGTAGGCTGAATGAGCAGCTCTTTATCTGCAGAGCAAACTCATATCACTACTAGAGGCACTGCAGGTGAATACTTGCAAAAGGAAAATTACTTGACTATTTGCTTAAGGTTATCCAGTATATTCTTACATTATGATGTGCCTTTGTGATGGTATGAACCCATACTGTACTGCAAGATGTGCGATATTTGTCTTGTGTAACACAAACAAAATTTTGTTTTGTCTAAACTATTTTTGTACTTTTAGGTTTATAGCCAGCTCTTTGATTGTATCATAAACAATTTCAAAACCTATAAAAAACCATTGGCTTCTATCAAGTTTGAATATGAAGCAACTATTGAAAGACTACGTCGCAAAATCAATGATCTTGAATCACTTGAGGTAGGTTTACAAAAAAAGAACTAGATATATGCAAAAAAGTGCAGATGCCCGAGATGCTCAAACTCTTTCTCAAGCATATCAAAAAATTTCAATTCATTTAGGTTATGCTCTTATATGATACTGTTTATTGAGATTGGGATAATAACAAATGGCATCACAATGATTTAATGTCAACTATGTTATTTTCATTAGCATGTTGATTTTGCAACACAATAAACCACAGTTGTGCACCTACTTTAAAACTTGGTGCGATAAATTGATTTCCATAATAGAATTAGTTTGTTAATTCTTAAATCTATAGTCTCGTATAGTGCATCTTGACAGTAATGCTATATGTTTATTAATAGGGACATGTAATCAGAAATTTACATGATGGCGTATAGCCAATGGTAACATAAGACAAATAAAATCAGCATGTTTATCATTTCCAGGGTATGGCTGCTAACTTGGCTGAACAATGCCAACAGAAAGTGTTAGATGCAAAGCAGGATGAGAGAGGAAGTATGTTTGAGCATGGCGGAAGCTAAAGTAATGATTTGTATTTGAGCAGTAGAGCTACTGATACTGTCACTTTTTAGTGGAATATTATATATGATGTAAAAATGATGATTACCGGTACGTATTAATTTATGATGATGATTTGTTATGTTCAATGTCAACACATCTCCTATCATATAATTTTTAAAGTTCCCTAATAACACTTTCAACCGTTTCTACTGTTGTAGAGTTTCATTCCATTAATTTAATCAGTACTGGATGTTTGGAAAAGTAGACTGTTATTCTCATGTTATCAATTACTTGTTTTAAAGCTATCTCCCATCTTGAAGGAAAGATACAGCAAATGTCAGAGACAATAAAGAGTTTAAGGTATGCCTCTGATCAAACTAGTAGTTGGTTAAATACAGAAAGCGAAAAGTTTTCAAACTCAATTTGTTTTTTAAGGGAAGACAAAAAATCAGCTCAAATCCAAATTGCCAAGGTAAGTTTTCAAAAACATCTACTAATATAAAGAGCTAAGAATGCTGTTTACTATAAAAGGGATAAAATATGCTCTTATTCAGCTTCAATTTCAACTTGCTGAGGAATACAAGAAGTTTCGACATGAGGGCGATGCAAGGTAGGGTAATTGAAATATCTCTAGTCCACCAGCATGTCTGAGATCAAACAGACAAGCGTATGATCAATTTTTTTCTTTTTAATAATCATAGAAAATTGCTTGTTCAAGATCTTAACGAACTACGTGCATACCATGAAAACTCAAAAAGAACGGCAAATGAAGGCGGAGATAATACATCAACAGGTGACGCTGTGATGCTGGAAATAGCATTGAGGTAATGAAACATGCACTTTTCATCCGGCATAATTTACCTGTACCATCTTGCAACATTTTAGCTGAAATGATTCATAGAAAATTAGAAATGTACAGTTGCTGAAAATAATTTCATTGGATACTGACAAGCCATAAAATTAACAAACAAAGGTGCAGTTTACCTTGTTGATATTTGAGAATGAACTTTTGGGTAGGTCAAGAGCTGTAATTTACACAGTTTGAGCTCCAGTCACAATGACAATGATTATCAAAGACTTCTTTTGTTCAATGACAAGTCTTTACTGAATATTCTGACTGATAAATATAGTAAGATAATATACTAATCAAACGTAGGCAAGCAAGAAATGATTTATCAAAAAAGACGAAAGAACTGAACACAATGACAGCAAATTATGGTGATGTAGTACCAAGAAGTGATTATGAAAAAATAACAGATGAAAATAAGGTATGAATAATGATTGAAGTGTTCTGCAGTTCCAAATACCTCGGAGATGTCAATTGGGAGTTTGAAAAGAAGCTGAAACAAAGATTAAAAAAACTGTGCAGTATAATGAGTTGAAAATATCTTGGTGCACCATTGGTGATGTGAATCTTTCGTACAACTTTTCATTCACTTATGTTACATTCTTGGTTGCTCGTAATCTGTTTATGGCTCCCCCATTGACATTTTCTATGATAATCGTAACATTCAATTTTAATATTAAACACTTCAAATTAAAAAATGGAAAGCCTTTTATGGTATTTGTACAATAATGTCTTTTATCCCAAGTGCTGTTTAAACCAATCACTGCTGTAATGTATATGTAATTACACTATATCCCTGAATTCTGGTACACTTTTGAACTGTCATTGCAATTTACAGGCAACAGCACAACAATGCAAAGACTTAATTTCAGAAAATGAGAGGCTAACAAAAGAAACAAGGTTCGTTCTAGTACATAACAGGCAATGTGTGATGCATGTTGATGTCTCTTTGTTAACACAATTCAATAAATTGAGACAGTTTACAAATCGAATTAAATATCAATCCTTAACTTGGATTTCAAATCTCAACTTGTAACTTGTGATGCAGTGATAATTTGAATCAAATCCATTTAGAAAACCTGTGAGTTCAAACACTTTTTATGCCAGCAGAATGAAACGTTTGGAAAAAAAGCACTTTTCGTCTAATTTTGAAGGAGAACAATTTTAATGATATGATTTTAGAATTTAATTAAAAAATTGACATTTGAAAAATGGAAATGTACAAACATACTCAGACAGACCTCTACATCATGATATAATTAATGTACATTGGTGAATTTATTTTATAAGCAGAATTACAAATTTCCATAATAAATACCTATGTAAAGATATGTTTCTCAGCTATTCCAACACTTTCTTTAGAAAACTTCAAGAAGTCCATTCATACACCCAACAGCAGCTGAAAGAAACACAAAAGGAGTTGAAAATGATACAGCGCTGTGCAACACCAAGGTGACCATCAAAATCTGATAAGAGAATTTGAATGGCTCGAAACAATTTGTTTCATTCATATTTATGCATATTTATTCATGCATATTTATTCATTCATATTTATGCATATTTATTCATGCATATTTATTCATTCATATTTATGCATATTTATTCATGCATATTTATTTTCTTTCATTTAATTTGAATTATGACTGATATTCAGATGTGAAAATTTGTATCAAGATAGATTCCGGCCAGCAGCATCAATTTGTAATAAGAAAATAAATAAATTGAACATAACAGTTTTAAACTGTGGTCTTGATCAAATCAAAGATCGATTGGAAAAATACAATAAAAATACAGGCTCTTCTTGTCATTATTATACAGTATATTTCTTCAAAATATGGATACGCTTGTAAGCCCACAACTTAATTGTAGAATTGATGCCAAACAGCCTAGTTTTACCAGCCCACATCCCACAGCATCACAGAAATGCTATTACAGTGACCTAATTTGAGGTGAAGATCCAGTCCTAGACTACATCTGCTGAGCTATTTACGATCACAGGTCTATTTTTAACAGTACTGTAATATATTTTGATGTTTATTGTTTTAGGCCAGATTGGTCTAGGTGTGGGGCTCACATGGAAGGTGGTGCTGAGAGATGGTCTAACATCTCGAAAGGAGAGAGCAGTGATTACAAAGTAGATCTACTGTTGTGTGAAATTACAGGTCAAGACATTTCCATCATTCAAGCTAATAGAGAAAGTGTGATCGATCATTTCGTTGGACTGGTGAGTATCATTCAATAGTAAATGTAATAGTAAAGGGTTACAACACGTGCGTTAGTACAGTACTCTAATCAGAAGTCTGCAAATCCGAGCTGATATTTAATCAGAAAGTAGCCATAACAGAGTTGTCTGATGATTTCAAAAGCATGAAACTTCAAGTAGCAACTAAATAATATCTCTTTTTCATATAATTATTATTAAGAGCTTTATACATTATTTATCTTTGTCTTAGGGTTTTGAAGAGGGTGTCCCACCATATCTTCAGACTGAAGAAAAAGTAATCAACCGCCACATATCAAAGAATGAAACAATTAAGTTGATAGCAGACATATGGAAATCAAGAAGGGAATACCTGAAAAATGTACATATGTCAAATTAATGCACTAGTATTGACCCATTGGGCCTTCTACTCAATATTAAGCTCAAGGGGTTTTTCGTTCTTAGGCAGCAGAGAAAATGAGAATAATTAGAACTAATCAGCATATCATTTAGACAAATTTGCCACATAAATGACCTGTGATAGCTATTCAGAGTTGAGTTCAATTGAAATTTTACTACACTTAATTTCTTCAAACCCAGCAACACTGTGAGCTAATGCATTTTTATATCATTATTTTTATGTCATATCAATCTCATGGGTTGAACTTTTAATAACTAAATACGCAAGTAGCTATGTCAATATTGACTAACAGATCACACAAATAATTTCAACAATCAGAAATAAGACAAATCGATGTCACATTGAAAGTTAAAACATGTCATTTCTGACTCCTTTGAAATCTTTTGGAGATGAGATATTTTTTGATTAACCATTTTTGAGATAATCTTTTCGCTTAAGTCAGTTTGAAATAGGAAAAGGATTCCATCCCTGACAACAGCATCATTTATAAACTGATTGAATATTGTGTTTTATTTCTTATGATCAATACAGAATGGCAACAACAGAGATCACCTATCTGAATACTTGAGCATCTACCTAAACGACAAACACAGTAAAGACAGTGGTGCTGTATTTGAAGATGCATATAATTTACATGATGCATGTACACGTTATATGTACAACACATACATAGCAACATTTAGTAACATCTTAAATGGAATGGTAAGTTTATATATAAAATCTGCTTAGATTTTCTTTTTGTTTAGTGGCTTTTTAAAGACTTTAGCAGTCCTACAACCAAATCAATTAAAAAATAATTATAATTTATGTAATTATGCGTTAGATCTTTAAGTAGGGCAATGATGCAATATTTTTTCTTTACGGTTATTCACAAGTCTATCTAATTTACATTTACAACAATTAAGGTTTTAATGAAAACAATAACATTACAGTAGTGTTAATCTAAATGGGCCTATAGCACTGGCTCAAAGAGTTACTATAATGAGACGTTCAACTGTTGGGCTACTTATCACAATATACACAGGTCAAGAAGTCTTGCAAAATGAAGCTGTCAAAAGTGGGTCTTACAATCAAAAGGTTAAGACACAATGCACATAATGTTTTTTTTTGGTATTTGCAACTCAAATATTCGTTTCAGATGAATGAAAGTGTGGTTGAAGAACAAGATAAATACATTCAAGATGTTGAACAATTGATGACTGATAGGTTCAAAGATATAAAAACAGTATGTTGGAAATTGGTTTACAAGTTTGTAGAAAATATATAACACATAATTGGATACAAAACTATGGAATGAGATAATAAAACAATAAGAGCACATAACAAACTGTTTATACAGCAAGGAAAATTGATAACGGCAACATGCTCTGGAGACTTTTATTCAAATGTTTTTATTGGTGCAAATATTTTAATATTGATTTTATTGAAGGGTTGACAAATTTCATTGCATGCTATTTGTTGAAATGTCATGTGTAAAACACCGTGTAGGAACTTAATTTTGAAACAAACACAAATTAAATAAGCTTTTATTGAAAGAAAATTGAGATGCAAACCATGTATTCAAAAAACTCTATAATCGGCTTATTTCTTGCTTTTCAGGAGGATTCAAATAAAGATGAAGTAACACAAAACATTCTGAAAGACATTTTCTCGTTAAAGTCAGCTGAAGAGATTGTTGAACTCATTCAATCTTTACAAAATGATATTGGGCAAATAGACTGTGAAACAAGTCTTGATATAGCCTTTTCAAAGGTAAGTACAACCTGAAATCAAAATTTAAATCATAACGAGAGATTTAATAAAGTAGAAATGATCTCATTGACTTGTAGAGTAATTACTCAGCTGAAATTTGACATTGCCTTTCTTGTATAAAGAAACATTAGTCCGCATTTTCTTATCCAAAACATTTGAAAAAAGAGAGATTAAAAAACTCCTTTCTTTTAACAATATTGTACGTCAAAACACTTTCTAAAATGACGTAGTAGTTCCTTGCAATTTGATTGGTCGGGAAGATTGTTTGTTTCTCGCTGCCCCCAAAAATCAAAACAATTAATTATGAAATATGAGTATGAATTACGTATTTCAAAAACAAGCAGTCGATGGAATTCATGTTTTTTTTCATTTTAGAAAAGCGTTCTTGCACGGTTTGAAGTGCTACATCGCAATTTCCCTGCACTCGTGCTGTTGGAAGACACTCGGAAAGCTAGAATAAACTCGCCTGTGACTTGTTTATACATTTCGCTTCACTTGTGTCTTCCAACAGCACTCGTGTAGAGAAATCACGATGAAGCACATCAGACCGTGCATGAATCGTTGAATCACTTCATCTCTACATGAAGTTGAAATTTTTGTCCATAACAAGTATCGAACATCGTTTTGATTTGGTTGTCTATTGCACATTTTTCCTCAAATGTAGACCAAGTGTAAATGCTGTAAGGCTGGATCTAGAGAGTAGATTGAAATACTTCTCCACCTCTGTTTGTCTGTATTGTGTAATTCTAACACCATGACAATATTGATATAAAATTAATCAATAGTGCCTATGGTACTTCCGTTTGGATCAAGGAATTATTCTCGTTGTTCTCGGTACAAACATGACATTACTCATTCACGCTATTTGATTCAACAGGGAGGCAATGGTCAAATGCCAAGTTTATTTATCATGACTATTTTGGAGCAAGAGTATGCAGATAAAGAGATCTTTCTCTCAAGCTTAGAAAAGATTCTTATTGAAGAAGGGTGAGTGATCAGTTCACGAAAACAACTAAGAACATGCCAAAACCAATTGATAAACTTGAGACAAGTTTTAAAAACAATATTCCATTATACAGCATTTTTTCAGATCACAATATTCAGGCCAATAACAGATATGAGAAAAATGCTTTTTTAGGCTTCTTCTAATACTTCAATTGTTAGCAGCTCGAACTAAATATCGCCATTGCTTCATTCCTGTTCACAAACCATGATTTATCATAAGACTACAAAACTGGCAATAATCTATTGCCCACATTTTTACCATTCAAATGGCACAATAAAACCATTACTAAGCTTTTCAGTAACAAATTATAGTGTTGAATAATATTAATGAATTTGTCCAAATAAATGCTGTGGTGTTAGTAACGAGATTTTCAAAATTGTGCTAGTAATGGGAAACATTTAAATTACTTTCGATTTTCAGTACGTGATTGAATACTTTGCATAGTTATTTGAATTTGAAGGGTGCTTGAACTAACACACATTGTATAATCGTAATTAAGAGCTTCGATTAGATAAGCAAATAAATCCTACATAGGCAATAGCTTCAAGGCTGAATTCAATTTATTTCAGGGAAACGACTGTTGCATCTGTAAAAGCAGCTTTGAAACAGCTTGACACAGGAATATCAGAGCAGCAAACAATCAAATATCTTTGTCAAGGATTGCAAGTGGAATCAAATCAACTCATGGATAATGGTTCTGTGGATATACACGTTCTGTTGAGGAATCTCAAATATACTAGAATTGGACTGATGGATAAAATCAATTTGCAGGGGAATTGTTGAATTTAATCATTTCTTGACAAGAGAGCATTGTTGGATCAGTTGAAAGCAATTACAATGACCGTAGCTTCTATAAAAATGTCAAACATACAGAAGCAAAACTAATTTGAAATTATAAGTAGAGCTAATTTATATTACTTACATCTTATAACTCAGATATCTTATTTGCCAATTGAAATGTATGTATTTTATTTCCTGTCTTGAAGCTAACCATCTTTACTAAAGCAGACGGAATTTCATTTTCTTCCAGGCCAAAAACTAGATCCTGTGAAATTGATTTAAGACACTCTTTAATAGGTTGACTCGCAATTGAATGATATAAATTGGAATGGCACCAAATACATAGCTTTATAGCTTGACGAAATTTTGTGGCAGTAGTTTTTTGGTGAACCTTGCAGTGTACTGAATAGGTAAAATTATTTGATGAAAAATTCAGCTCTAGCATGAAATTTACAAGACTTACAGAGAGTTTTTTGCTTGTGGTTGTACATAGTTTAGGATTAAATTAGGTTCAGGTGCTCGCAATCAATTTCCAACAATGAAGATTTGAAATTTTCCAGATTACACATATTTTCTTCCTGGATGGATTAACTTTTGATGATTCAATTTCTTGCAAAATTTTTCCCATTTCAGACTGATAACTAAATTAAATCAGTTGTAAAGACATACAAGATTTCATATGTCTATAATGATAACAACATTTTATATGCCTAACCAATCAGAGAAACTCTCTCGTATAATCAAGAAAATCATGGCACACATATTCATCCAACATCTTACAAAATGATTTCACGTTTCAAAACTATTCACATCACAAACCTTAGCTGCATCAATAGTTGATTTTTGCTCCTGGATCACATCACCTAATGTCCAGGCAAAACTGACGTGGAAGGAAGGGTCCTAAAAAAGAAAACACCAGGATATAGTGATTTTTATCAATGGCATGTTGGATTATTGTGTACATGAATGTCTGCGAAGGAAATTTTAATTTTAGCAAATAAGACCCGATTCTCATTCAAAATTTATACAAGCCATCATGATCAACCTTAGCACCAAATTATGAAATAGAATAAAGAATCCTCCATGCCTATGGGAAGTTTTTGAACATTTAAATTGATACTTTGGAAACCTTACCACAATAGGTTACTGAATCTAAAATGCCGCAGTATAGCAAGCACAGTCTGAGCATAAAATGTAAAAAAGCATTGAGAATAAAAACTGATGCATTTCTATATTTTAAATGTCTCTTTGAATTCATAGAAACATTTGAGGTGATGGATTCTAACTCAAGTTAAAGCATATGAAAATGAGCTTTGATACAATATCAAGTATTTATTTAGTCTTTCTTCACTGTATCAAGATTGCTCTCAATACCATCAATTCCTTGCATACAATAGATTAGATTGCTTGATGATTTAACCTTGGTGTTAAACTTTTGCATAGCAATTATGAACGAGTGTTTTTTGTGTATATTTAATAGTATTTAAGGTTACCTTATAGTAGCAATCAAGACCGAACGAATCAAATATCTCATCAATTTGATTGACAAGTTTGACCAACTATAAAAAGAAAAAAAATAGTTTAAGTAATCGATACAAAAGTATCTACCAAATTAATTCATGAAATTAAATTTGGGCAAAATTAAACTCTCTGGGCTGTATTTACATTTTTCATAGCTTCGTTATCTTATTATCTTCATTCTACATTTGAGTAGTCACTCTAGGTACTCACATGAGACACTCAAGGGTGGATAACTATTTTTCTATTTGTTTCATAATCAATTTGTTTCATATCAAATTAGCAAATCATTATACTTTGAGACCTGGAAATGGATGTCGTGCCTTATCTATTGGGATATTAAGACGAGCAGTAACTGGTCAGTATTTTGGTATGGACTCAAATATTTTCAAACCAATTCCATAATTCACTATTTTATGCTATGATATGAAAGTCATAGATTGTTTCCAAAAATTTGATTAGTCCAGGGCTTATCTTACAAAGCAAAACAAATAGCATTTTTGGTATATGTGAAATCGAATTTGGTAACACAGTCTGTGAGCCAAGATAGTTTGCATGGAGAAAAATTTCAAATCGTTTCCAGCTTTAAAATATTGATTGAAGTTTGTACAAACATGATAAATAAATGATGCTTATCAATTTTGAATATTTATATCTTGAGCATTACGTACAAACATCAGAAACAAATGCTGCATATCAGTTTTAAATATTTACATCTTAAGTAGAAGCAGTTTCATGCATAAAGGTGTTTTGTTACAAATATGTAGCTCACAATTTGAAACTGTAATATGGAACTTTGATAATATGTTAATATCATACCACACAGCCCTCTTGCTATTCAAAACATGATAATTATAAATATGTGCTTTTTGAAACATTGAAAAGCATAAAGCCAGTCAAAAAATTGATACAAAGAAGGCATAACGATTTGAGTAACATTTTTGTACTTCTCTTGTGAGACATCAACATTTGAAAAAATCATTTATGTGTGTTGTTTCAAAGATTATATTTATTTATCATGTGAAAAGATGGAGTAAATACATCAAATGAAATAGTAAAATGGCTTTTCAAGATCTGAGACATGTTGTATTTTCTTGTTTATCAAATATCTCATTATAAATTGCAACAAACGATCAGTTTGATGGACCTGTTTCAGAAACACTTTTCACACAATCAAATGAAATATTCAGGGACTTTGACTTGTGGGATTCAAGATTCCAACTGATGAATCGCAAAACAAATTGAATTTCAAACAACGATTTTATACCTTATCATGATTATTCATAGTCTTCAAGGCAAAGAATGATCTGAATAAAATAAAACGTTACTTAAAAGTTTAAGCTGATGATTTGCAATACTTTCATTATGGTATATCAATATCGATATCAAATTACTAATCAATGAAAATTGAGACATCGGAATTCTAGGAATCAAAGGCACACATAAACAATAAAAAATACCATCAATACTAATATGAAAGTATCTACCTTGTCTTTTCATCATTTGTATAGACCTCAAATTCATTGAAAATGAGAGCAAACCTAAAAAAATAAGTTACAAACCAGTATATGAATGGACTGGAATGTAGCTCATACATTTCATTATTAGTCCTTAACGGCCGTTAAACCAAGTAAAAAAATATTTGAAAACTGGAATTGATTTTTATCGACTTGCAGTTGTGAAATATGATTCAAATGATTTGCTAATCGAGCAATCATAATCATCATCATCATCATCATCATCATCATCATCATCATCATCATCATCATTTAACCTGTTAAGTTAAGAAACATTTTTCACAGGACTGATAAGTAACAACAACAACCAAAAGTAAGAGGTTCATGAAATTCCAACAGCAAGAGCTAACCTGTTACAAGCGGTTATACAATCACCCAGTTTTGAAACAAGTGGGTCGATCCAATAATGACGAAGAGATACTGTTCTTGAAAGACTTAAATGTTGATCGCATTGCGGTATCATCTGTATTGATGGCAATTTATTTTTCAGATGATCACAAAGCTTCTTGGTGATTGAACACATATTGATACCAAGATCAACTACATAATAAAAAGGTATATATTAAACCAAATGTAGTAGTATGGCCTTGACTTCTGTGTGTATATGTCTCGTATCCATGTTTGAAGCCAGTCTACAATAAGATGTCAAACCGTACGACACGTGTTATTCTTACGCCTTGTACACCAAAGAAGAAAATAAATAGATAAATAACAACATTCATTACAATGAAAACACTTTGAGAGCATTATAGTCTGTTTAATATGATCGTTTAGTAGATATTGTAATGTGAACCTAATTATATAATGAAACTCTGTTCTCGTATTTATTTGATGCAAACAGGTTGTCAGCATTGTCAACAATCAGTCTCTGCAGTATAACTTAGTTCATGTATTGAGCAATAACTAAAAGCAACACAAGCTACTATCCACGTTAAAGTTGTGAGCTATGCCTGTAAATTATGGATTTTGTCATCCCTGGAGTGAACAACAAAGCTAGAGCCAAACACCACATTAAATGGAAAGCACGCTTTTTCATGATGCTTTGGGAATTTCCATCCCAATTGCCTAGCTAGTAATGCCTTGGAGGACACATTCAGAATTTAATTCACCTTTCATAAACACAGATGATGGCCAATCGCCAGCCACATGTGGAAAACTCCTTTTCCGTCCACTGTGAGCTTCGATGTCATCACCAGGGCATTGATCTAAATAAATATTTGAAAGAAAAACAACACATGAGCTGTGAAACAGGGTAGCTTTAAAGTAAGATTAAAGCTTCATTATATGAAGTGTCCTTAAGAATTACATAGGTACTGTCATAACACACACAATACAAATCCTTTATGAGAACCATCTCCTCAAGATGCTGCTGGTTATCCTTGACAATAAATGTATACTTTCAATAAAAAACTCAAAACAAGTCAATGGAAAAAGAAAGATAGGAAGCACATGAAACTTCTTTCTGAATTAATTCTGCTACATTGCTTATCACTGGGATTTGGATTTCAATGCTAATTGAACAAAAGAATATGGCAGAATTCAATATGAAAGAAATAAAAAGTTCAAGAAATTATGTGATTCATTAATATCTAAGTCTGCCTCTCTAATATTGAAGCTTCTAACACTTGAAAGTCTAAATATATGACTGCACAATGGTGTAATGGTTTTTACAACGGGCTCTTGGAATACTAACCTTCACTTCCTGATAAAGCCAGTAAACTGGTTGGTAAGGGTAATAGACTAGTAGATATTTTTCTATAAAAAAAAAAGAAATTTAAGTTCGAAAATTTACAATGAACGAGCTTAGATATTGTAAAAACATAAATAATTATCATCATAATCATAAATGACGTTAAAAAATTGATGTGGTCTTGGGTTAATTGTGCTGAATTGTGTGGCAAAAGAGTTTATTGAGAGAATAGATTTACATCTGCACTCACACCTTTCAGCTAGAAGGAATGATATCATACAAACTGAGGCGGGTTAAAATGTAATACAATAATCTGAATAATATTTGTTACAAAGTTTCTTGATGTATCTTCTCCATCCTTAAACACGCTACGATGGCATCCAAAATTCAGCAAAAAAACCCTTAGCATACGCGATTATTCAATAAATAAAATGCAGGTAATGATGAAAATCTCAGGGATATACTAAGTGTTTGCTAGCAAAAATTGTTAGTAGTAGCTGCAGTTCAGCCTCAGGATAACCATGATTCCATTGCATAGGTATATTGAAAAGTAATTTGAGATCAATGAAACAAATTGCAATCATTTTATCAGACATTCTGGAATTACGTGACCACAATACTTGGAAGGAGCTACAGGGTAAAATGTGTGACTGTTGTGTTTACTTTTCTCCACACTTCAAATACCGGAAACCACACTTTGCAGAGTACGAATTCAGTCACAATACTGTGGAAATAATTTGGAACATGATTATGCAGGCCAATTGAAGATAGACTATGCAAAAAAAATCTGTCTGCAGGTAGGCTAGCCCGCCTGCTGAATGATTGTGTGAGTAATGGAGTGGAAAACTTGTCAAGTACATTTTCTCAAGAGCACTGCATAAACAATTCAATAATAACCGTAAAATCTCCTTGCCAATAAATTCTAATCTAATTGCTGGGTTTTTGTTTGAGACAATTTCAACCTCAAGCATTTTCTTACTTTTGGGTGGTCACTGGTCAATGAATTTTTACTTAAAGTGTATATCTCGGCTATAGGATTATGATGGATTTGGATAGAACTCATTTTTTATCTGTACATGTTTCTGCTGCGTTTTTGCATAGCACGACTCCTTCCTATCCAAAAATCAGCTTATATATACGTTGCGGCCAATGTTGTTGAGAATGCAAGAGCTGGAGCTTCAAAGAATGGAATGCAGGGGTTGCAAAAACAAAGGAAGCCGCACAGCTGTTTGCCTGCTACCTTTGATATTTGACACCACCTTCTGATTTCAGAATCACTGTCGTTGAGTTCAGTGAGGCATGCTAGCATTTAAGTCGCGCTCGAAGACGGAATAACAAAACAGTTGAGAGTTTTACTATCGTCAAATTCAGATTGTGTGCTGCGCTATGTACGAAAATGATAAAAAGTTTACTGGTCAGTCACAAACTTTTTTCAAAGCAGTAGGTCAGTCACACATTGCCTGTAGGTCGGGACTCTGTGTTTCCACAGAATCGCTTTCTGCCAAATTTCTTTCCATAGAAATCGTTTGCATCGAAACGATTTCCATCGAATTGTTTAGCGTAGAATTTTTTAGTATCAAACTGATTACCGTTGAATTGGTTACCGCAGAAAAGTGACAAATTTTCCATTGGCGGTCTGACCGCCATGCTTACAGCGGCAGTTATCTATAAACTGAATTTAAACACGTATCATTTAATGATCTTTTAACTGAGTTGAAAATCGATTTTGTAAATTATTTAAGCATTAAGCACTTATTTGACTCTACTCTAATTTATTTCTCTCTAATGCATAGAATTATAATTTCATTCATTTCTCGACGTAAACGCATTTGACTTTTAACAAGCGGTCCTAGGTTGTATTTTCAAAATGACACTTTTAGTAAGATCAAAAACGTATATTTTCATCATCTTTCGGTATAATTTCAAATCGTTTTCAGATTATAGTACAACTGAGTATCTGACTCACGCTTTTCCAATTTATTTTGGCTAAATGCATACAGTAATAATTTTGTTGACTTTTCCGCGCAATGAAGTTTGACCTATTTAGCGCGGTTGTAGATATAGTTTCAAAAGGACACATTTTGTGAATTCGAACACGTTTAGTTTTATCATTTTAAACTCTAAATTCAGAGCGTTTTCATGAAAAATTTATTGACATTACTCTGAATTAATTAAGCGAAATCATTGAGCAAATTTCGAAAATCAAAATCCACATATACCCAAAATAATAATTTGGGACCAAGAGATCCGTTATTTCATAGTCGAGCGCCTTAACCCTACCGTAATCCAATCTTTATGTGAAGGTTATACTCCTGCGTTTTCTGATGTGCATTATTGTTTGACAGCTCATTGGTTTACGTAAAGGTTCACAACAAAGCAATTTCAGCTAAACAAAATGAACTTTCATAATTAAAATCCATTTCTAACTAGTTTCAATTGGTATGTAGAATTCCAATA
>JANVCG010030195.1:0-10547 GCA_025505365.1 Haliclystus inabai | reverse complement strand
TTTATACAGAATATCATTTTATCACAAAACAGTAAAATGTAAACATTTCTCCCCAAGTAAACAAGCCGAACTGCTTAAAGGGTGAAAACAATCAATGTAAATAACAATCGATGTAAATTTGAAATACTTGTAATATGTAAATCTACCCAAGCGAACGTAAAGTTTCAATGATTGAAAATAAACTATATCTATATTGTATCTGAAAGTACTTCAGTACAACAACGTTTGAATAGTAAATGATAAAATGATTTTTGCAAATATTGCACTACAGCTGGTCACATATTTACATGGCCGACTGGAGATGTGACAGAGCTAGAGATATATAAGAATGAAATACTGTAATAGATAATTAATTGAGGTATTTACCATCATTGGAAGCCCGATGACGAAATGTAAAGCGGATATGTGCATCTTCAGAAAAACATTCAGCAGGAACACATATCTAAAATGAATTGATCATAAAATGCTAGATTGAAAGATGGTATGAAATTGCTCATGTATATAGGGCTCACATACGTGGATATATCCCACAGCATAGAAATACATTCTCAAAGCTATTTGGTTTCGAAAGACAAACATTTATTGACACATTGGAGCAAAATTGCTGGCAAATTTCAAATATGGGGTACTTTCTAGGGAAAATAATTTTTCCTGACATTCGTTGTGTTTTTTATAGATAGCCTATCCAAGACAAATGTAGTTAAGTTATTGCCTCACAGGCACTCATATAAAGTAGCCCAAACTATATTTAATTGATTCATGCAATGGAAGTTGCATAATATCTCCTTTTCAATATCCCGCCTTATTTGATTTTCCTAAAAATTTCATTTTTAATTTTCATTCCCTAAAAAAACCCTACTTAAACCATTTCAACATTTCATTTCGTATTAGTTCCAGAAGGGAGTATATCAAGTATATTCAAATGTACAGTACTATATAAAAGCAATAAGATTCAGTTTTATTGTACCTTGACTGTTTCCATCCACTTTGGACTGGCGCTGTGGTAGTAGACACATGAATTGTAGCTGCTGACAAGTTCATCACTTGCACCTTGGCTTATAACATTCTATAGAAGATAATACAATTATGTGAAATAAAAGCAGAGGTAGCAATAATAGAGATAACAAACTGATAAATCCATTGATTTTGGAAAAGAAATCTCTGAAATAGATCTAAAAAATGAGGATAAGGTGGCTTTTCACAAACTGTCACTGAATGAAATTCTGAGGAATAATTTGATCATTGTTACAAAGCAACAGCAATTTAGAGACAAAAAAAAGAATTTAGTAACTGAATAAATACCTAATAATGTTTAAGTGAGCAGAATATTTTGTTTGTTCTAACCATTTGCCAATATTTATTTATTAACCTCATTCATTCATTCATTCATTTATTGATTGATTTGTTTTTGGCCAGTTACTTGTTCATTCACTCATTAAAATTGAATTGTGTACTGTACTAAGTTTTGAATTGAAAATAAAGCAAATACAAACCTCCATTTGCTTTCCATCTGGTCCATGTACAGTCATCAACACATTAATGTTTTTGTTGGCACTTTTATTACCTTGGTAGAACAGCAACACAGATAAGAAGTCACTGAGTTTATAAGGAGTGCCAAAGATATAGCGCACGTAGCAAATTACATCATGTAGCAAACACTTACTTTATAATGCAAAATAAATTTAAAAAAAACGCCAGAAATTGCAATGGAATGCAAAAAAACTATACACATATTTTTAATAAGAAACTTTGTAGTAAGGCTGAATATACAGTGGTACTTCCTTGAAGAAACTTGTAGTAACTTTCAAGTATGGTTTTATGTTCAAACTTTGCGCCTACTTGTATTGCGTAAAACCAGCTACACATTTAGCTGATTGAAATCAAATAGTTTGATGGAGTTTCAATGTTGCTTGGTAAAGTTTTTGTGTTTTGATAAACTATCATGTCTTTAAGAAATTGGATTGTTGGGAA
Source organism: Haliclystus inabai (assembly GCA_025505365.1). Taxonomy (NCBI): domain Eukaryota; kingdom Metazoa; phylum Cnidaria; class Staurozoa; order Stauromedusae; family Haliclystidae; genus Haliclystus; species Haliclystus inabai. The sequence goes on along the minus strand of JANVCG010030195.1, from coordinate 8,576 downwards.
ACGGTTAGGAAACTTTTAGTACTACAACCTTTGCTTGGTTTCTCACAAAGAAATATGTGCAATCAGGTAGGATTATATCATTCCCAGGTAATTGTAGCAATCAGCTTACTATCATTATCCTTCTTTGTTCAAATGTTAAGACTTCAACGAATGTAATGTGTAAAAGTAGCCAACTGAATGGCACACACTTACAGCTGGAATGTTCAACCAAGTCCATAGCAAACAAGGACGTTTTGTTTGTACAGTATTAATTTTTAAAGCAGCAACACTCATAAATAGAAGTGACATATAAAAAGTTTAAATGATAGCAACACGATGGATCACGGAATGTATTTGTCATCTTATCTTTAAAATACGTTTTAATAGTAATGTTCATGTATAACATTTACCTCTTTCAAAGCTTCCAGTCATTATTGAGATATAAACATCATTTCGAACATCCCCTGTAGAAATAATCATCATTAGCAAATAGGAGAAATATATAGAATTGTATGTTCAGAAGAATTATAAATTCTAACATAGAATTTGGTTCTTCATAATGCAATACACAAAACAAAGAAATAACATATTGACACAAATTTCACAATTACAAAACCATAACACAAAGCTCAATCACTGCTTGAATTGGAATCCAATTTTATAATTATGAACCATTAACATCAGTGTGCAAAATAAGGTTAATGATTCATGGTTTAAGTTTATGGCAGTCGGGAACAAGGATAGTGTCATTTGTAGATGTTATGTAATACCTGGAAAAATGACGTCTGGGAAACCTTGCTTTCTGGCAACAGCTGTGAACTTATTGACAAGAATCGGATGCTCTTCTCGTACCTGAAATCAGAACAAATGGATAGAAAATAAACAAATGAAAATCAAGACAAAATTGAATCAGTGCAACTTGTGCATAATGGCCAGCAATCAGATCGGGGACTGATGGTCACTATAGAGAGGTAACCTTGATAAACAGGTTGAACTCCATAGAAATTAAGAGTTCTAGCATTATCTTGTGACCCTTATAGACATGTGAATACTTTACAGGGAGATCGTTATTCACATGCTTCAATGTAACAAATTTCAATCATTGAGAATTCAACATCCTATAAAAATCTCAAGGCAACATATAATTTCTAATTGATTAGCTTTGCGCATTGTTTCCTTAAAAGCTATTTTTGCAAGCCTTAACAATTACATTTGTCATTTGATATTGTTTCAAAAGGGGATTGTGGATACCTGTGTCAAATCTCCATGTAGCATTTGTAATGATATCCAGATACCTAATAGACAAGTAGATGTTTTAGTGAATGAAATATAATGTACCGAAGGATAGATGAAATGAAAAATTAAATATTTTACCTTGACCAGTATTTTGTCTTTCTGATGCTTTTCCAATGCATTTTTTGATTAAGGTATCTAAGAATTCATCATTTTGACACCTAAACATGAAGGATGGTGACAACAGCATTATTTCATTTTTACATGTGCCATATTTTCAAGCATATCGGTATATGGACAATACTACATGGGAGTCGTGTCACACGGATTTTATTTTAGAGTTGTGATGTATCATAAAGCGAATGAGCGAGTTTTTCCAATAGATATGTTCAAGGAATAGCTGTGTTTCTAAAACTGAAGTTTTAAAAGATCAAGGCATCATAGGCATGTTTCCTTCACATGTGATAAAAAGATTCTATAAGTATTTCCATTGGCTATATTGTTTTTTCAAATGTGAGAAAAATAATATAAGAATACAGATTGGTTGGGGCTATTGTTTAGCAAAAAAAACAGACGGAAATATGTTCACCGTTTCTTACTGACAAGTATTGCTGGCTATCCTAAAATTTAATAGTGAATGCGTCATTATGACTTGGATTCTGGAGAAGTGAGAGCTGTAATTTGATCCCAAAGAAGAAAGTTGTATGAAACTGAGATGCACAACACAGCTTTAGTCAATCAGAAGCTAGCTGTCTCACGTCAAAATCAGAATATAGATGAACAAATTTTACTAAGACTCTATGTAATCTCTGTCAAGTTTCGAAGAAAAAAAAATGATTGGCAACTGATTGTTACTGTTGAAGCGAATAAGTTACTTTCAAAAACAGAAATTGTACAGAAATCAACTATTTCAAAAAAGGGTTTACAACTTACAGGTGAACTTGTAGGAAATACTCTTTATCTTCTTCATCATCAATTTTGCCTTGAATGATATCACTGATATGCAGAACTGCAATAAACAACAAAATGTCATTTTAGTTGAAAGCACACTCATTTTTATCAAAGACTTGCATAGAATGTTGCATAGTTGATCTCATTGACTATTTTAGAGGAAATCATGCACCATTGTGTGACAACTTGGCAGATCATTTTGGTGAAAAAGTTGAGCACATGATATTTTAATATTATCTGACAATCTGTGTAATTCAGAGCTTCATTTAATTGCAAGGATTACGTGAAATTGGAGGAAATTATTGAGGAGGCAATGCTGTGAATACAAAATGAGAAATAGAAAAAATCTAGTTAAAGAGCCAGTTTATGTGTACCTTATAACATGTTTTCACTATGAAGTAAATTAAATGTATTGGTAGTACTATAAAACCTATAAAACAGCTTCGAATTGATAGTTTCATCCAATTTTTGTTTTGATATTTGGATATACCTGAGACACCAAATGGTCTTCGTAAATTCTGTGTAAGTTTTTTGTTTTCTGCATCTTTCTTTATCTCCATGCGTCCTGATGGAAGAAAGAAGAGTCAACAGAAAACAATGCCAGGAAGTGTATCTTCAAGTCATTCAATTTGGTTTGATACAGATTGAATGCTCTTACCAACTCTTATAATTTGACAAACAATGTATAATTTATCTCGTTGTAGGTCTTTTCCACCCAGATCCTGTAGAAATAAAACAATGAATAAAATGAAAAAAAAATCCATTGCAATTGTAAATTTAGAGCAGAAAAATTGCACACCGTGAAGATTGCAGATAGGTTATGGAGGCGCTCTTGGTCTTTTGGCATGCCCTGTTTATCCCATCGAACAATGTAATGTTCACTAAAATCAAACAAAAAACAAACAGATTTAGGACAAACGATTACACAGTGAACTAAAACAAATTTCGTATTTATGGAATCACCATACAATGCAGTAGGTTACCGAGTGGATAAAGTTACCAAATATTATCAACCCCAATTCAACTCAGCTTGTGTCCAACTAGACAACTACCGGCAACATGTAACAGTTTTGTGTAAGATGACACTTTCAGAGCTGCGGCAAATAATCAATTTCATGTGCTGCCTTTCAAAGGAAGTACTTGTGTGATGATTCGGCAACATTTAAATAACACTCCTTTAAGTAGTGGGAAATTGCAGAAACATGCACTATGAACTGTTTAATAGGATTTTTGTCTTCAGTAAATTCTATTATTTACTATGTTAAATCTTATGCCTCTACCATTAATTAACAGAAAATGAGATACAAATTCTAAGGACAAAACATATTTTCCGTTCTGTTAAACATGGCTACCTTACCTAATAAATGCGCTGCTTCTTGCATCATACAGTGTGACACAAACTTCTGCATCATCGCCGATTTTGCAAACCATATTCTTGATGCTAACATATAAATTGTGGGTGTTGTAAGATGAAAATGTGTTGGGAGTAGATCCACGTCTTGGTCTGGAGTCTGGAATCTAATGTGATAGAAATAAAACAATGTCATGTATTGATAAAACTCTGAATCAAGTTGATATTGCCTATGTTGAAGGCAAATGTATAAGAAATAGTTGACTTTGAGTACTCAATATGTGTAAAATCAAGCAACTATGTGTATCCACTGGCTTATTGCAAAACAGCAAATCACTATGCATGATGCATTACTTTGGAAATCAGGGCTTTTTCTGGATTGCCCCGGAAGTCTGAGTTTATCTCAGAGGATTGATTTAAATAAAAAAGTTTGTACAGGGCAATTGGGCTTAGGGTGTGAATTTCTGTTGATTCTTTAACAAATCTGCTTACTATTTGCTATTGCTATACAATGTTTGTTGTTTCAAATCCATTACTTTTTGGATGATTACAATTAACAAAACGCCATCTAACAGACTGGGTCTTCAAACCTCAATAAAATTTTGCGGTTTTGAGTTCATTCTCTTGACCTGGAAAATCACTGATAAAACCCTGGAAATTAATTAAACACTAAGATTTAAAGCTTGGTTTTAGGGTTACCGTTCACTAACATTAATCACATAAAACCAGCTGAAATTCATTATTCAATATGTGAGTGTGTGAAGGGTTGAGCAGTTTTTAAGAAAAGCAACTCATTCCTACTATTGTTAACATAGAATAAGCTTATTATGTTATGTTTGGTTATGAAGTCTTTATAGGTAAATAGTCAACATACCGCTGTTTGAACTCTTTCAGAAGATTCCAGATGCTGTAAAGCCAAATAAAACTCACATAAATCAAGTATAAGTTGACGGAAGTACAGTATAAGCTAAACATAAGCCAGCATCGAATAGCATATGCATTCAACCGAAATAATTAACTAAAAACATGGTGTTGCGAAAAAAACAGTATTTCAAGATTCACAGAGTCGAAGACTAGCACCACTTCCAAATGTTCTAACATATTAAAACTGTTTAAAAGAAAATTTTACAATTTAGTACACTACAAGATCTCATAAGGTGCTAGATTCTGAAAGAAAAGATGGAGTAACGAAATAAAAATAGAAATATATTTGAAACTTTTTTCTCTCATTTTCAATTGTTTTTATCTTAAATTCAAAGCATTATTCTATTGTTTCGGAGATGCACTAGCCTCTCCGGCTTTGTTCGATCCTCACACTTTGAAGACAACAGAAATGAGTAGATTAATTAAAGGAAGAAAAAGTCTCTTATCATGAGTACCTAAAACTTGGTATAAAATGTCAAATGTGAGCAGTAACAAAAAAAGAAACAATGAAACTTACCAATGGCTCATATAAGTAAAATAATTTAATGAGTCCAAAATTAAAACCATAACATGAATGCTTTCAATAAATTACTATAAATTTCCAACATACCCTCTTATACAATTCTATCACCCCTGTTGAATCCACATCAATGACATTGCCAAGTGAGTTACGCACAACAAGATCAAGACCAAGTTGTCTGTTATGGTAAGAAATAATTTGACATACTTATAATTAGTTCATCGTTATCAGGCATTTAAGCAGCATGTCAATTATAGCCACTTACTTATTACCAAAGTCAATTTTATTTGTAATTTGTAGCTTTAATAATTTCATCTGATCCTAAAAAAAATAAAAAATAAAAGAAGAATGAATACTTGTGAGTGTGAGTTTTATGCGCTATTTTACGTGAGTTTAAGATTATTTTTTCTATACAGTAACTTCTTTTTTCTCACACGAAAGACAACAAAAAATTATATTAGCAAAACTCGCTGAATACAACAGATTGTTAAGCTGTGGTTGAGAGCTGGTTTTAGTTTAAGAATTGAGGTCATAGATATGTTTATAAGTATTTGATTTTTTCCATAATTTGTAACACCCCTATTCAAATCACCAGAACAAGCTTTTGGGTGCGATTCTGAAGACTATTATTCCACAATGCTTACTTCTACAGTGGAGCACAACCAGGTTAATCACACATCACTTATCAGAGGGTATGTTTGAATAGAGCTTATCAGAAAAGAGCAATTGGAAAATTGTTCTAATGGTCACTACCAATAATATATTTTACAATCCCTATCAAACTGTATACACATATCAAAACAGTACAGTGAAACAAACATTTTGAGATTGGGAACCTTTGTCCGCCATAGAGAGGTGTCCTTTTGATGCAGATTAAATTTACCAGAAAATTTCATCAATACGAAGTGACAATTATAGACAGGCTGCTTCTCTATAGGGTCATCTCCAAACACAAGTTTCACTGTAACAATATTCTATGAAGCAAGTTTGATGCTAGCCTGCGTGCAGACAGACTTTTCCTCTTCGTATAGTCCGTCTGCACATTGGTCAGCATAATCGTATTCTAATTATTCTTTCCACTACCAGACTTTTGGTAGTGCGTTGTGACTTGTGATTGGCTAATAGAATGTGAGAAAAAAACAACAAAGCTAGTCTAAAACTCTAAATTCGTCAAAACAATGCGAATTGGATTACTCAACGGAAACCACACTTTGCAGATTTTAATTTAGTACGAATTCAGTATGAACACTTGGAACAAGATTTTGCTGGCGAATGCGTAGACGGACTATACAAAGAGGAAAAGTCTGTCTGCACGCAGGCTTGATTGATACTAGCTAAAGCCAAATTTTCTCTGATTTTGAGCCTAACAATTAAGGTTGGGAAGGATATCAACATCTCGAAATACCATACCACAGTCAATGCGCCTGAAATGATTTGACTTCTCCAGTTCATCAATTCTGTCATCAATGTACGTACATTGTGGAAAATCTCTTCTTGGCGTTTCTATAATTATCATTATAAAATAGAATAAATGAATCTTTAAAATTAAGAGAAATAATGGAGAAAAGCTTAAAAGAAAAAGATGATACCATCACAGACTAAATATCAGACACACAAATATGATGGGAATTATTTATTTTACTGGATTTATATATTTCATACACGTTTTGCTGCAAATAAATTTCCAAACAACAGGTTGGAAATATTTGATTACAAGGACTCTGAATTTAGGAAACAAGTTCTGAGATTGTAGTTCGAGAGCAAAAGAATCTTTGGAAAATATCTATTTAGTAATGAATTTGGGACTGCTTAACATCAATCTTGTGGCATGGCATTGGTTTATAATTTTAATTTTTTCTGATATGATCCCTTTGAAATTTTTCAAATAGCAAACAAACAAGTAAATGTCTAAATTCAACAAATGAATGGATATTGTATTGTTGCCACCTAATCAAAAGCCAACACCCCAGCTTGGAATACACAGACTTATTGAAATGTGCTTGGTCCATACATACTGTGACATGGTCTTGCTAAATCGAAGTACTGATATTTGTGACTCACCACATAGAGCTGTTTCCATATAACACCCCATTCTCTAAGAACTGATGTCAGCTCTTCAACAAGTGGTGCTTCATTTGTAACTACAACTTCCACAGGGCTAAAAGTCAAAAGAGTAACAACTATAAATAAATTAGCATCAACCTACTAGAAGTGCAAAAATAAATCATGAGTCTGAAGTCGGTCTACAAACAATCTACATGAGGCAAGTATTCATTCTTAATTTTCCGTTTATCATTTACAAATGCAGAATATAGTGTCATTTTGATCAATTGAGAATTGAGCAGAGAATATTGATGTTGCAACATAATATCATTAAATTTAAATTTGATTCATAATATAACATACCCTTGTTGCTTAACATTTACATCTTTCAAGTGGATGAAGGAAGTAGGAAAAATACCCTAAAATGTAAGCACAAAATATTAGTTGATCCTTAAATATGCACTCATGTTAACTGTTTTTTATGTGGTATATGGTCAACTGCTTTGTCAGGAGTACAAAACCAATTTATGAAAAATTGAGAGCAAAGAACTGATCTGAAAAACCTCATTCAATATCAGTCTATTGAAGTGTATTTTCTAGCTACTTTGGAGTAGATTATTTTCAGTGGAAAAAAATTAACGAAGAGACACAGGCAGGCTAAAAAATTTGAATACTACAGTACAACCCGCTTAAGTGCAAGTCAAAATTGTAAGCGATTTTGATTGTACTTATCCGATTTGCACTTAAGCGGGTTACACTGTATTGAAGAAGTGTAATTAATATGTGTTTTGAAACTTGAATTTTAAAATCAAACAATTTGAAAGACACTTTTACACTACCTTCGTGTTTTTATTTTGAAGCGAGAAACCACGATACCATCCTAAGAAGCAAAAAAGTCATAAAAGTCAAAAACATGATTTAAGGAATACTGCAAGTCCAAGGTTACTGTTTTATCACATTTGAGTGCCATAATTGAACTAGAAACAGTAACAGTTAAGGTATATAAAGTAAAGCGAGCCTTCCGGCAGGTTGAGTACATAACACAGGATAGGAAAAATAAAACGAACAGCCATGGCAGATCAATCAAGACTTGCTGAATGATTGTGAGATCAAACGACATACCTAGTTTGAAAAATTATACCTATTGTTCTTGGCATCATTATTCGTAAAGCCTTATTGAGTAAGGTAATCTGCCAATAGAAATGCTTGGCAAATGCATGGCAGCAAATGCTTAATTTACTTGAAACTTTTATACCTTAACCAGGAATGAGTTGATTCTAAAATCCCAAACTACGGTATCAACCATTAGATTTCAGCCATTATTTTGTGATATTTTATCATATGAGCTACAACTTACGCTATAAAGAATTAATAACTTCCTTTTTACCTGGGTATTCTTCAAGAATTTGTACAGATTCTCCAAGATTTAAAGCCAAACAATGTTGACCCTTGCCTTCATATTTGTAGATCGCTTAAAATTAAAAGACATGGGTTGAAATTGATATGCATAACTTGGTACGCATACACAAAGAGTCAAGAATTCTCATACATAAGAATACCAATAAAAGATAGGCC
>JANVCG010030184.1:0-10549 GCA_025505365.1 Haliclystus inabai | reverse complement strand
CTTTAAAATTGAATAACTCCTGACAACACGTGATATAATGTAAGCTGGGCTATCGCCACAGCCCCCATATATCGGGATATTGTACTCAAAAAGAAAGACCCGTCCTGAAATAGCTTGACACTTTTTTATCAAAATTAAGTGACATGAAAACTAAAAAAACAATCACACTAGCCACTAAACCGACGTATCAAGGATACACTTACGCATTCAAAATTGCGATCGTTGAACGTGTGGAACAAGGGCAAATCTCCATCAATCAAGCAGCCAAAGAATATGATGTTTCTAGATCTGGAATTCAGAAATGGATCAAGAAATATGGTAACTTGGATAAAAAACTTTTACAATTGAGAGGAAAATCACCTAAAGACGAAATCGCTAGACTCAAAAAACTTCTAAAAGAAGAACAAGCCAAAGTTAGAATATGGGAATGTGCCGTCGATATTATCGAGGAAGAATTCCATGTTGATGTTAAAAAAGGTACTTGACAAACTACCAAAAAAACATCTTGAGAAACATAAAAAAAGGTCAAAATAACCTTACTCTGCAAACAACTTAATTTCTCAACAACAACTTTTTACAACATGAAAAATAACGCTGCAATTCAACAAAAGCAGGCTAAGTTTATGAAAGCTAAAGTCTTCGAAAAAAGAAGTTTAATGCCGCGATGTGGAGGCAGAAAATTAATCTACCTTCTCCAAGACGATTTTAAAAAAGCAGGAATCAAAATTGGTAGAGACAAGTTCTTTCAATACCTCAAAAGTGAGTATCTACTTGTTAAACGCAAGAAAAATAGAAAGACCACTACCCGATCATACCATAGGTTTAACAAGCATCCCAACAGAATTAAAGACATCTCCATTAAACAACCTGAACAAGTTTGGGTAGCAGATATAACGTACGTCCATTGCAAAAATGAAACTTGGTATTTACATCTTATTACTGATGCTTATTCAAAGAAAATTATTGGACATTGCTTTAGCGACAATCTCAAAACCAAATCAACTCTTGCAGCTTTAAAATCCGCTTTCAAAAACAAACGATTTAAAAACAGAAAATTAATCTATCATTCAGATAGAGGTTTTCAATACTGTTCTAACGACTACATCCATTTTCAAAACAAACACCATATCAAAACCAGCATGACTCCCAAATATGATCCATACGAAAATGCTGTAGCCGAAAGAATTAATGGAATTCTCAAAGACGAATTCTCCATTTCAGACAACAGACTCTCAGTAGCAGAAGCAAGAAAAAAATATTGAAAATGCAATTTTTATTTACAACAATATTAGACCGCATTGGTCTTGTAATTTGATGACGCCAGAACAAGCTCATCGAAAAGGAAAATTCAAACTCAAATCTTGGTCTAGAAAATCTAAATCTATTTCTTTAAATTCAAACTTTTATAATAACTAAAAAATGTCCACTATTTCAGGACAAGAAAATCAAAATTGAATATGAGCAACAAAATGGAAAAAATTAGAAACTTCAATCAAATTCTAATGTCAATTGCTGGGCTAATTGGCATTCTATTTCTAATTGTAGCCAGCTCAATATTCATAATTGATTTTTGGCCTCGTGAATATAAAGAAGAAGGAATGATGGCTGAGGAAGAAGTTGAAATATTGAACGAACAAGGCTTAAGAAAAGAAATTGTATCCTTTGAAAGATTTCAAGTTGCTGATTCTGTAAACCAAATATATGTTCTACCTGTAACACAGGCAAGCCTTGACAATCCTGAAAGCTCAGATAAATCTCTCGGTTTAATTAATGGATTTAGCGGCAAAGGTTATTATGGTGATTTGGTCTATAATAATATTGCAATTCACTATGGAAAAATTGATTCAACTGTTATAGTATTCAAAGACAGATTAAGCCTTGGAGAATTTATGATAACTCGTCAAAAAGATTTTCTAATAGCTACTGGATGCGAAAGTGATACTAATGGAGATAAGTTTCTAAACAGCAAAGACCTTCAAAAACTATATGTATATGGACTGAACAATAGAAGAACTCAACAAGTAGAAGCTAATCCAAACCATACTACACTTCAAGTATATGAACCTAAAGAATCAAACATAATTCTTTGCAAGTTTGGAGTAGACAGAAATGAAAACGGCGAATACGAAGATAATGTTGAACCAACAGTATATATGAAACTAAACAAGTCAGATATGACTCTAACACCATTAGTAACTGAAAACGATATTAAAGAATTACAAAAAACGCTCGAAGGAAAATAAATCCAGCATGTAACAATAGATATGACGTCATATCCTCCTTCCTTTAGATTTACAATTAATTATATTACTATTATCATTATATATATTTTCTTTTTGCTTCTTTTTCTTTTGTGGAATTCACATTTTTATATTGATAAAGTAGTGGAGGTGAACTAAGCTCCTTTCTTTAGCCCTAAAAATTCATAAAGCACTAAAAAAAAGAGTGTAAAGTGTTAACTTACAATTAGTTATAGGAGTAATTAAAGCACTTTAAACACTCAAAAAATGAGTAATAAAATACAGTATTTTATCGCAATAAAAAGGAGGTTATAGCAAGTTTTTCTGCTGATCAAATAAGTTCAGATGAGGCAATATTGTTATTAGAGAAGTTAGAGCGCAAGCATAAGTTAATAGGATATTATAGTCAGTTTATTGATGACAATCGTCAAATAAATAAAATCACACATTCAATTGCTAAACTATTAAAGCAACGTGTATTTATGAGTATCCAAGGTTATGAAGATTGCAATGATGTTGAGCATTTAAAAAATGATCCCTTATTTGAAGATGTACTACAAGGTTCAATGGCATCACAAGCTACTTTGTGTCGCTTAAAAACAGCTTAAGTAAGTCTTCTATTTTTGCGATGTGTTACGCATGGGTAGATAAATATGTATCAAGTTTAGCAGGACAAAAACAAATAACAATAGACATAGATAGTACAGATGATCCAACTTACAAGGTGATGCAAGAGCTGTTTATTTTGGAATTTGTGTCAAAAGAGGAGAAACCAGTGAGAACAGAATAAAAGAAGTCAAGAATATGTGTTTCTCAGATAGACTATCCACTCATGGATTTTGGTCTAACTTCTTTCGATTGTTAATCAGTAGTTTAACCTATGAATTTATGTTGCTGATAAAAAAAGCTATAAATAAAACTAAATATGACAAAGCAAAAGCTTGGACTGTAGATACCATCAGGACTAGATTATTAAAAGTAGGAGCAACAATCAAAAAGACTAAACGTAGAATATATTACCAATTCTCACAAGCATTTGTATATCAAGGTCTATTAGTAAGTCTGTTAACCCACAAATAAACCTAGCTTTTGGTTTTTTAACTAGAAGGCAATAGACAGCTATGTCTGGGAGTGAAATTTAACCCGAAAAACCTCAAAATATTAAAAACGCAGATACATATAAGTTACATTGTTGATGCTTTTTAGACTATACAAAGCCCAAAAGATCTTTTAAATATTAAATCGTTACTTCACCATAATATTCTTACAAAAATTAGCTCTCATGAATCATGCAGGCTAATATTAAAAAGGGTGTAAATATATTAAGAGTAAATTTGAATAAAGGCGAAGGAGGGTTAAAGAAATCAAGCTCAATTATGATAGATAAAATTCGAGCTATAGATAAGTAGGAGATTTGTAAGAAAGACAGGGGCTGTACCAAAAAAAATCAAATTCAAGTGTTGAAAAAAATTAGTATAATATTGAAAATTGAGCTTAAAAGACAAAGCACCTAACAACAGCACTTATAAAAAGTAAGACTTTAACAAGCTAGATTTTAATTAGTATTTTTTTTCAAATCAAAGAAATGATACACCACAACAAAGTCGATTTTTTTGTGGCGCATCATTTGATAAGCAGGGCTTCAGTGTACTGGTGCTTTCCCCCCCCCGCTGGTACTGAGTTAATTCTTTATAACAGAATATATGGTATATCAGAACGGCATTTCTTTTTTGCTCAATGCCATAAATTCGTTGATCACTACTTCGGTTACATATTTTTTGTTTCCTTCTTTATCATCATAGGATCGTTGCGTCAGTTTTCCTTTGATGGCTACTTCGCTTCCTTTGGATAAGATTTTTTCCATATTCTCTGCGGTCTTACCCCAGGCGACTAAAGAGTGCCAGTGTGTCTCTTGTATTTTTTCGCCATCTGCATTTTTGTAATAGTCATTAGTCGCTAAGCTGATTTTCGCCATTTTGGATCCATTGTCAAAGGATTTTAGTGTTAGGTCTTTGCCTAGTTGTCCAATGAGTTGTACTGCGTTTTTAATAGTTGTCATAAGTTGAATTTTTTGTGTCACATTTATGGTGGTGACGGTTAAAACAAAAATTTGATCGTGTCTTCCGATCGATTAGCTCACAAAGTTGAACTAAGCTCCAAACGACAGTTGTTTATTAATCGTTTATATACGTTTATAAGAGTTTGTATATGGATAAGTGTTTGATTATTAATTTTTTCTTTTTTTTGCAGAAATGTATTATTTTAGGAAAAGTTATATTAAGAGTGTTGATGTAACTGAATGTTCATCAAATAATAGGAAAAAACGACTGAAAGATGAATTAAATCCAAGACAAACTTGAAAGAAGTGGACAAAATCAAGATAGAGACGTTTAATTAAATAGAATACTGATTAGAGTAACTCAGATTATAAACATATGAGATACGAAGAGCGGTTTTCTCGGCGGTCGAACAGACGTTACTGTTCAAACAAATAATTTTTAATTTAAATGTTTAAGAATTATGACAACTTGCACTTACACTATTCTTTCGTGTTCAAAAGACTCTGAGTTAGTAACTGAAAATTTAGATAATGACAAGGAATCAATTCAACTGCGAAGTGAAAAATATTTTGACTTACTAACCGTTAATGGAGATTGTTATTCATTCAGTGGCTTTGATCACTTAACGATTTATTATCAGACTCTAGATATAATGTATTCGGAAGATGATCAAGAATTCCATGATGTGATTTTATCCAATAGCCGAGTAGTAAGTAATGTGCATGATAAATTAATAAATGATGAGCATGCACATCCTGAAGATCGGAATCAACCATTTTTGACAGATCCCATCAATATAGCTATCGTTAATGCACACTTTGAATTTGAAGTAGATAATCTTCTGAAAACCTACATGAATAACTGCGATCTTCTGATTTGTGACCCAAATCTATCGGATGATCAGAAAGAATGGTTTAAGCAAATCTATAAGCGTTGTTTCTGGAGAGTCAGAGGGTACCTATTTGAGATATATGTAAAGGAAGGAAAATACGACGATGCCAGAGCACTTTATGCTATAGAAACTCATGAGGACGCCAAGGTATACATCTATAGCTCTTATATTATGGAGAATGATATGTCATCAGCAAGGTCATATTTGAATTCGATAAGTTCGGAAAGTGAGCAGATGGCAGATTTTATCACTGTCCAAAACATCAATTTGGATAGATTGCCTTACGGTCCATTTTATGAGACATCAGGTAGAGAATTAAATACAGTAAGGGCAATAGCACTAAAGTCTCATCCTTATGCAGCTTATGGAAAAGCATTGTATTATGCCTTAACGGGAGAAGTGATTAGTTCTCAAATACCCGATCTTGGAAGAAGTGAGATAAATCCAAGGAGTTTCTCCAGTTCTAATAATGATGAAGCATTGAAGGTATATCCCAATCCATTCTCAGATGTCTTGAATATTGAGATGAGTGGATATGAGCATGTCAATATAAGTGTTTCGGATTTCTTAGGTAGAACAAAATATACGGCTACATCTGATCAATCAAACTTATCGATTCCAACAGATAGCTGGAATCAAGGAATGTATTTGATAACAATAAAAAGTGAAGGAGAAATTATCTTTTCGGATAAAGTTTTCTTAGTTCACTAATTTCTTAATTTGTACCATGCAGGCGATTTGCCTACATGGTACTTTTAAAAATAAGGATATGAAATGGATATTTATTTTTTTAAGTATTTTTTCATCTTTTTCTTCAATTGGTCAAAATACTTTTAGCAGAATATACGATCTAGACGATGAAGCCTTGAGGAATCATTTAAATGATTTTGAGGTAATTGAAAATAGTCTATATACTTATTCCACATTGTTCTGTGATTTGGAAGATACCTTCGATGTAACTTGTGTGGCGATGACAAAATATAATATGCAAGGTGATATTATTGAAAAGTTGATATTGGATACAATAAATGCACACCCGTTTTGTTATGAAGGTCTTACGTATTCTATGGATACAATTATTATGACAACTTATGGCAAAAGTGAGAAATTTAAGAAAGTAATATTATTACAGTTTGATTCACTCTTTAATCATTTAAGCACGAATAAGTACTTTGAAACTAATACAACTGCGGAATTAGAAAATACAGGAGTTGAACAGATTGAGGGCAGTTTGTACTATTACGGGAATATTCATAATCATGTGGACATACCTGATTCTGTGCATATCATCAAGACAGATTTAGATGGAAACGAATTGGATAGATGGTATTATTCCTACGGTAACTCAAGCCTTGAGATAAATAATTTTCAAGCTACTCCTGATGGAAATTTTGCTTTTAATTTGAAAGTCAAACCTCCAAATGGAGCCAATACTGGTTTTCGAGGTTATCAATTGATGAAGGTTGATACATTTGGTAATGTCTTGGATACTTTTGCCTTTGAGGATAACGGACAACAGCCTAATAGACTATTGAGCCATAGTGATGGTAGTTATTATTTTAGTTCATTAGAACATCCCTTTGATGGATGGGATCCAATTTCATATGGAATGATCAATAAAATGGACGCCAATATGGACACATTAGAGTGGTCACTCATCATTCCCAACGATCAGTTGTTAGATGGCAGGCATTATAGAATGAATGATTATATCGAAGCCAATAATGGAGACATCGTGGCTTGTGGTATGGCTTATGACAATACAGATACTGAGTTAGCTACAGGAGTCCCAGATAAAAACTCAACATGGAATGGATTCATCATACGACTTTCCCCTGAGGGAGAGATTAAGTGGCTGAGACTTTACAAAAATGATAACGACCTCTTGCCCCAAGATGAATATGGTCGATTTAGACCCGGGCTATTAAAAGACATAAAAGAATTACCTGATGGCAGATTTGTAGCAGCAGGAAATGTTTTTGTAAATGATAATCAGTTTTTTGCCATAGATGAGTTTGAGACAGAAGCATATCATCTTTGGCTACTTTTAGTAGATGAAAATGGGTGTTTGGATGATCAAGAATGTCAAGAAATTATAAGACTGGACAGTATTTTCAGCTATGATCCAGCTATTTTTTCCATTGGAACACGGTGGACTTATGACTATTTTCCTGAATCTGATAATCCCAATGAAATCATCCATAGTTTTGCAGAATTTACGCTATCGGATACTTCAATAATTGACAATGCTTTAGTTTATCATATCACCAATAATAGAAATTTTCCTGAAATACTTATGAAGCAATACGAGAATGAAATCTCATTTTGGAACGAAGAAAAACAGCTTTGGCAAATGACCTATGATTTTGATGCAGTCCGGAGTTATCAGACTCAATGGGATATCAATAATTCTCTAAAAGTCAATATTGACAGTGTTGCGTATCCTACCTTTTGGTTTGGTGATAGAGGCTTTCAACCCATTCAATTTGTTTCAATAAATAACAATGGAGACACTTTAGCAAGCAAAGAAATTCTCAAAACATGTGGTTCATTGTATGGCGGTTTGACTTTTGAAAATCTTCCTATGGTCGGCGATATACGTTGTTTCGAACAAGATAATTTCACCCATAATTTTGGACCCTTTTTTATGCCACCACCATGTGATACGGTGTGGACAGAAATCATCAATTCGACGGAAAATATAGAAAAAGGACAATCCATACTATTATACCCCAACCCCGTAACTCATACATTAAAATTAAGTATTGTTGATGGCGGCTTAAAAAACTATCAAATCTTAAACTTATCTGGTCAGATAATTAAACAAGGTAAATTTATGGATGAGGTGGATGTATCATGCTTAGCATCAAATACATACTTAATTCGATTCCTCGATGATTCTTCATATTTCAAAACATTTAAATTTATTAAGTTATGAAAGCAATAATAGTATTATTTTCAATTTTAACAACCACTCAAATATTTTCTCAGATTCCAAATGCTTCGTTTGAAAATTGGGAGCAAGAAAACACTTGGGAAGTCCCAAGCAATTGGTCAACAAATAATGCAGACATGGGTTTTGTGTCAGTGACAAAAGTAGAAAGACTTACAGATGGAGATTATGCCATGCGAGTGGTCAATAGAGGACCTTCATTTGAGGGTTATGATTTTGGTCATGCCTATTGCACATTTTATCCAACGGGTACCTATAACCAATTAGAACTTTCATATATGATTGATTCCGTTTCAGGAGGAGCCAGTATAGAAATATTGGTTTTCCAACTCAATAATGGAGTATTTGAGCGAATTGGATCATGGCAAACAGAAAATACTACGAATGGAATGGAAAACCTCAGTATACCAATTAATTTAGTAAATACTGACAGTTTGCAGATCGAAATAAGATGTAATAGCTTACTGACAGGAACTGGACAAGAAGGATACGCTGAAATAATCGTTGACGAACTTAATTTGAAATTTACATCTTCGACCAAACAAATTGCTATGGATGATGAAATTCAGATTTACCCAAACCCATCGGATGGACAGCTGAACCTAAGTAGAATGTTTATTGGCAGCCAATACGAAATACATAATATTGAGGGAAGATTGATTGATTTGGGGGAATTATCCAATACAGCTCTAAAAATAAGCGAAGAAGGACTGTTTATATTGTCCATCAAAAAAGGAGATACATGGATACAAAAAAAGATCATTGTGAAAAAGTAACTCCTGACAACAAGTGATATGAGATCAGACTTGCTATCGCTGCGTCCGCTCCATATCACAGAACCGTTATGCTTAACCAAGAAACATAAATTAGTATTGAAATCGTTACGTTAATTGTAATTATTTCAATACGCTTATACTATGAGAAGAGTTCGATTGTCAGCTGAATGTGCGAAATATTTGGAAACTTATTCGAATGAAATTGAGAAGAAATTTAAGTACAGTGTGCAAATTTTGTCGGAACAAAGAGTCATTCATACGAGTATTGCAAAAAAGTTGGTCGATACTGAGTTCTACGAGCTAAGAATGTCAGTGGGCAACGAACATAGAATAATCTTGTTTACAGCGGATCACCCAAATTTGATGGAAGCTCAAAATGTAGTATTGTTGAATGGTTTCATAAAGAAGAATAAGAAAGACTACAAGAAAGCCATATCGACTGCAAGAAAGTTAATTACTAAATATAAATTACAAGATAATGAGTAAACTAATCGATGCAAATGAATTATTGGATGTGGAATTTGGTAAGGAAGGAACAAAGACACGAACTGAATTTAAACAAGAGGTATACACGTATTATCTGAGCGAAATATTGAAGTCTAGGCGAAAGGAATTGAAACTTAGTCAAAAGGAATTAGCGGATAAGATTGGAAAACAAAGACCATATATCTCAAGAGTTGAGAATGGAGAAGATTTGCGATTGTCAAACTTTATTCAAATAGCGACGGCATTAGGTTTGAATTTCAATTTAACGGCGAACTAAAAAAGGTGTAAGCATAACAAAGTGTATGATGATCAGACTTGCTAACGCATCATCCGCCACATACACATAACCCGTTGTCAGGAATAAAAACAAAAATCATGAAAAGTAGATTAACATTGTTGACATTAATTTTAGCCCCTATTATAACTTTTGGGCAAAATAAAATAGAGGGTATCTATCCTTCCAATCAACATCATTCAGGGTGGGTAACATTAGTTCTTTCAGGTCAAGAAAATACTGTTTCTGGTTATACATCGTTCCAAATTATTGATCAAAATAATGAAGCCCTAACGAAGGAAACAGGACCTGACTATGTTCTTCCAATAAATTCAATATTCACTTATCAACTTGAATTAATTGATGGCTTACAAAATATGCCAGATAACTTGTGTGGTACTCTAATACTTACGAATCCAGATGTTGAAATTGAGTTTTGTTTAAACAACAAATATCGGACTGGACAAGTTACAGGGGAACTATGTGAAGAATTTGAAATAGTTGATGTGATTAATGCAGGCGAGTATTGGGACAATAAGATAACAGTACTTCTAACCACCAATAACCCTAATGGAACGATGTTTACAGGATATACATTTTTTCAACTATTTGAACGTAATGGAGATAGTTTAATGATGAAAACAGGACCTAACTACATAACACCGATTTATGATACTGACACTATTGCTTATAACTTTTTCTTGAATGAGGGTTTAATTTTGGAACCAACTCAGCTTGATTCAACGTGTTTCGAATTAGTTTTAGATAATCCAGAGTGTCTGGTGGAAAGTTGCCAAATCTCCAGTAATACTGAAATTCAGAATCAATTATCGCTTGATATATACCCAAATCCAACAAGTGGATTGTT
>JANVCG010030173.1:0-10550 GCA_025505365.1 Haliclystus inabai | reverse complement strand
ATGCAATCCAAATTGTATTTAACAACATAGAGCGTCTACAACCAGAACTCTTTGTATTATTATGGTTTTAACACAGCGGGAGTGCATGACGACTTCCTCTAATTGTTATCAATCATACAATTTGACAATTGACATACGGTTTGACAATTGATTCATATTTCTAGTGTAAAGGATCAATTAGCTTGATTTTGCAATGGCATCGAATGTAAGGAAATGATATAATTTAGCATAAAAATTCTTGTCATTTTCCTTTTTCTCTCTTTTTCTCTCGAAATATTGAAATTCTTAAGGAGAATCGACCATTCTAATAAAACTATCTTGCTTCAGAAATATTGCAAAATTGGACATCAAGAGATAGTGATTGAAAATACAAGGTTTCTACCTAATATCAAGGTTTGATTTTTATCAATGCTCATCATTGCGAATGTCTAAAATCTAAATATAAATTATAAAACATTTTTATAACAGAATCATAAATCACCATGGTGACACAATTCCATCATATTATTCTATTACTGTGGATTACTGACCCAGCCTAAAATTTACAACATCGAAACTCCGTGTTTGAGCTGAGTTTTGGATAGGAAGGGGTCGTGCTATACAAAAACGCAGCAGAACATGTACGATTAAAAAAATTAGTTCTATCCAAATCCGTCATAACCCTATAGTCGAGATATACACTTTAAGGAAAATCGACCGTTCTAATGAAACTATCTCGCTTCAGAAATATTGCAAAATTGGACATCATGAGATAGTGATTGAAGATACAAAGTCTCTACCACCATATTAACGTTTGATTTCATTAATGCTCACCTTGACATCGGAATGTCAAAAATGTAAATATATTATGTGTAAGAAAATTTTTATAACAAACTCAGAAAACATCAGAGATGCAATCCGATCATATTACTCTGCTACTGTGGATTACAATAGCAATTTGTAGAGATTGTAAATATTTGATAGTAGTTAATATTTTGCTTTCTCTTTTGCAGATAAGCCTTAAACATCCAGGTGAGACATGTGTAATAGAATCAATCTATATAATTGTTTCGAAACAAAATCAGTTTTGCCGTTATAAAATACCTGACGTATTTAGCACTTAAGTTCAGTATTTTGACGGCATTCTGGATGTATACTTAAATATCTCAACAAAGAAAAGCTTGTTATAATGCCGATGATATACTTGAAGTGGAGTAGAGTCATTTTCTACTTCTACTTCAAAGGGATACCATAAAAAATTACTGTTATGTAAAGTGTGTGAATTCGCATTAAAATCTCAAGTTAGGTTTACATCGTAAGCTTTAGAATCTATTCGACAATGATTGGTTCTATCTCCTGTGTTTTATACTTTTATGTACAGAATTTCTTCTGGTTTCGGGTTTGAATCCAGTTTGTTTCAGTGGCAAGGGTAACAATGCTGCATCATTTTCGTTCGCTTTGCCAAGTGGTTGGTATCGCATTAAAATGAATCATACTTCTGGTGGAATACGCTGTGCACTATCAGGATCACAGTGGCCACTAGGGTGTAGCTTTAACGAACAAGATCATATGGTTATTCTGGTTGACATGTTCCGTGGTCCAATAATTGTTGAAAAGTCAGATTTTTCTCATCAAATTGGTCAAGGTGAAAGTACGAAAAGTATTTGGACAGATGAATACTTCAAATTATATGGAGGCCGACATTACTCTATCTGGTATGAAGAGAACTACCTTGGGCATGATTGGGATAATGGCGGGACCAGTTGCGTGAATGTTTTGGCTATGAGAAAATAGCCTTTATTTGCATACTTTCAATTTAAATCACCATGCTCTTAAATGTTTTATCTAATCTTAACTTCTTACACAATTTTACTATGGTAAAAGATAATAATGCACTATTGCTATACATATTTAAAATTAAAGAAGGATGGCTACTTCATGCATAAGTAAATCCCGGGTCTGTGAGAGGTACTGTAAATGACGTTGTGCCAATTTAAATCCAAAAAGAAATATATTCAATTTTTTCCTTGAAGAAAATCAATACCCCCAATATTTCTTGAAGTTAATAGTATGTCCTTAAATGCCAACGACTCACACTATGATAATTTCAGTTTCAAGAGAAGTGCTTGAAACTATTTGTAATTTGAATGTTTACCCTTAAAAATTTCAAAATCCTGAAATGTTTACCCCAAATATTTTCTGAATTCATGAAAAGCTACCCTCCAAATTGGCATGACTCCGTATACCAACAATATGGAACATACCCCGGGAGGTAAATGAAATCAGCTATACGTTACAAACATGTATACAATAGTTAAAACCCAACAAGAATACTATTCTTTCTCAGTCTATAAGTTTATAACACGCTTTTCCTGTCTACAGTCAATTGTCTCTAACTATTCTTGCTATATTTGCTTAATTAAATATCCATGAATCATTGAGTATTGAGAACAACAGATCTGAGGTGGTCTATCACTGAAATATAAAAATAAAAAACTGCTGAATTCAACCAGTAAAGTACATTATCTACTTTTCTGCAGTACTCAATTCATGGTTGAGGGAGCTATCTTTGTGTGTGAATTTAAATTGGAAATTAAAATCCCCAAGACTTTCAATTAATACAGATAACAAGCCTTCGGCCTGCGGGCTGCGCCCGGGCGATCAGCCTTCCGCTTCCCCAAGGAGTCGCTTTGCTCCCTCCAATCGATTGTAGTGAAACTTGTTGAAGAGAGTCTCAACTCAGTAAGGCAAAAAGAATTATGAAAGAAGTTGAAAAAAACATAAGAATTTCAATCGTGGATCTTAATTATGATAATAAGTTCTTACATAATTGTACCAAAGTACAAAGTGATTGATACTCTATTGCAATACAACATAGTCATCAAATCTTGATTGGTTCTAAGCTGCTACTCCCAATAAAGACCTGCTACGAAATAGCAGCCTTCTTGCCCAATGAAATAACTTGAAAGTGTCAACATTGGAAAGATGCATGGCGGACTATTTTGGCCAAATCACGTGAAATTTAATGGTCCTATTTCAAACACAAACGTGTAAGATATGTTGACGATTTAGACCGAATTTTTTGTAGAGATGAACTCTTTGTAGTATTTCTAAGAGAACTACCATGGGAGTTTTGTTTTTATTGCTCCAATCAAAAGCTACAGCCATTTTTTCAAAATAGTAAAATTTCACAAATTTTTCCAAACGCAACACGTAAATAAAATTATTTATGACCAAAAATCATACTCACATCAGCTCATCTAACCGGGGATATACGTGTTGCGTTTGGAAAAATTTGTGAAATTTTCTATTTTGAAAAATTGGCGGTAACTTTTGATCGAAGCTATCGGATGCCCCAAATTAAAGTAGTGAACTTGTAAACAGGTGTTACTTTATGAAGTTCTCCGACGCATAACATGTTTTTCATTTTAAAATGCTGGTTAGCACATTTACTAACGATTTAGCATTCAATAATTTTACTGAACTGGATGAATATCAGCTTTGGATCTTCGGATAAATTTTTCAAAATAAATAGTATCTAGATTTCGTTGTGAACTGTATTAGTATGCTTTGATGAAGTACGTTCTCACCTTGAGAAAACGTAAATAACACCCTCCATCTAGCTGCAGATAAATGCTACAATCGTTTTTTCGAAGGAATTAATAAATTGCCATCTGGTGAAACTATAAATTCGAGCTGAAGTGAATGCAATCACAGTACAAGTAACCAGTGCTCTAGTTGACATGCTTAAGTGCCAAGCTTACGAAAATCAGGGCAATCGTAGAAAACGTGTGCGCGTGTGAGAGGTTTTATAACGTAAGCAAAGCAGTAAAAGTGGGCAATGACTATTCTCTGCGTTGAATCGTATTGTCAAAACATTTCCTATTCCGGGACTCTAATCCGCAACAAAAATAGATAAGGCAAAATTGAAAGAATTATGAAATCCATCAAAGAGATCAAAGTTACGATGTTTACACGAATACATGCAGAATTTACAACTCAAAGCCAGTTAGCATTGAGACTTGGTCTATTTCTGTTCTCTTAATAGCTATATACCTGATGTTGACTCACGTTAAAACTTGTCAGTCTTGAAGTCAAAGTTCAACTGGAATCTTCGAAATTAATTTGGAAACTTACAAAGTCCATTTGGAAACTTAGGAAATCCATTTTTAAACTTTCGAAATCCGTTTTGAAAATTACAAAATTCATTTCGAAATTTCCGAAATTGGCGTGAAAAGTTTCAAAATTGATTTGGAAATCTACTGATTCCATCTGAATAATGTTTGTAGTCTATAGTAGTAGTGATAACAATCTAATTCACAATGAGCTTACACAGAGCTCCCTGATGAATGCAGTTTTACATGATGAAACATTATATAGGCTTTGACACGAGGGCGCTGATCTGTATAAAGACTGGATCGCGTTACTGACTGCCAAGAGCCTGCGAAATTTGAAGCCGCTGCTCCCTTATTTACAACACCAGCGGCCATCTTACCCTGATCACTTTTCGTCAAAATTAGTTAGCCTTGCAATAGGAAAAGAACGTTCGGTGATACAAAAATTATCATTATTTTATAAAATTCGTACATTTCGATTATATTGGTAAGAGGTTATGAAAGTCTGTTCAGTTTTCAAAGTTGGATTAGGAATAAATGGAATTACATCTTAAAATTCAGCGGATACCGCGGAGATTCTGCTGTTGAAATTGTCTTTTCACCAGTAAGTTGTAACAAAAGAAAGAATTTACTTTTAATATGCTCCGTTAAGACATAACAACAAATTCAAAACAATAGAAGGCACCCATAATTATCAAACTAAATTGTTATGTAAGACAGACGGATGATAACAGGAATGAAAAAAAGACAGTTCCGAATAATGAATCAGAACATTTTTTGAATCACACATTAATAGCAACAAAACGAATAAGGATAGTTGTTTGGAGTAGATACAATTTTTCCTAATATTTCTAACTAATGAAACTAAACACAATGTTTGTTTGGAAGCCTTGTATACCGATAAAGACTTTATAACTGACCAAAAACACAACTCTTTGTTAAAATTTCCTAGCCTTCGGTGCAATCGATCGTATAATATTGAAACCAATAACCTCTGTAGTCTTCCATTGAAGATAAAAAAGCTTTGATTGATCACAAGAAGTTGTGACTCATGCGTTTACGAGTTAAAGTAAAATTGAGGATGCTTAAATTCTAGTGACTTCCTTATTATCTTGAATAAAATCTTCTCCTGTCAGGATGGCCACCGTTGTTTTTTGCGCCTTCGCTTGCCTCACATTATTATTTTGAATATCAGAAGCTCAATTCAGTCTATAACAGATCTGTGCGTGAGGGTCGTAATAGTTGCTAATACGAGCTTGTTGTGATACATATCCAAGACGTACTCAATGTTTCGATAATCCTATTGACTAGCAATTAAATATTGTAAATCAAAAAAGTTCCCACGAAGGTTCCCCGTATCTTCGGAGCAAAAAGGACAAACAAGTTACGTAAAAATGAATAGACTTTCTTCATTGTCTGCAGCCATTTTCAAACGAAAAAGGACTGAGAACAATGGGTTTTCGTATGTTTGTGGATCACCCGCATAGACTTATTAGTAATATACTGCTAACTCTCCATTTGGCGCGGGATTGCATGCAGATTAAAGATGGCGGCTACGTAATGGCAAAAATAATCACAAACCCTGTATAATTCAAATGGAGAGAAAGTTCAAAGTGGAATTTTTAAGCACTTAACTACGTTAATAGAAAATTATCACTATGATTTGAGGAGGAGATGTCGATATCTTTCTTTTGTAGAAAGAAAAATGAAATCATACTCAAATTTAACTTTATTTCGAAGTTTTGGGACTGCTCATGGCTTCAGAACAAATCCCCTAAAAGAGCAGCAAAATCACACTTGTATTTTGCAAATCACACATCATATTGAATTTGAATAAAATGATGCCAGATTGCAATGAGTTTTACACAAAACAACCCTTAACATTCAAAAAAACTTTTTTAGATGCATATATGCTTTGCGGCAACCTAGCGCAGTCAGTTGAAAACTAAGTTTGTTCTGACTTTTCGTAGTATTGAGCACCGCACATCCCTCTCTAGAACTCCGGGAGAATTCTGGCATACATTTCTGCAATAAGACAAAAAGGAGTACTGTTCACCCAACAATAATTTGATTTAATCTACATCTGTATCTAGATTCACGCACGTGCGTAAGCTATTGTGGGCTGCCAGTCAACACAAGATACACGCTTCGCGCGCGAATTTCAGCATGATTTCATTTTTCTTTCTACAAAAGATAGATATCGACACCTCCTCCTCAAATCATAGTGATAATTTACTATTAACATAGTTAATCGCTTTACAATTCTACTTCAAACTTTCACTCCATTCGAATTATACAGGGTTTGTGATTATTTTGCCCTTACGTAGCCGCCATGTTTAATCTCCGTGCCATCACGTTTTTTTCCCAGTCACTGTTAAGATTTTCAGCAGTCTATTACTAATAAGTCTATGACCATGCGGTAGGAATAGCCACTCAAACTAGGAGGAGTATTTTGGCCACGCTTATATGCTCTCGATCAACTTCAATAACATGCTTTCCAGTAATGCATGTAATCTCTCATTTACTAATCAACTGAATTAAAATTAAATGAAAAATTGATTTTACATAAATCTGATGCTAATTTATTTGATCAATTCATAAAAAATAGTTCCAGCAGAATGAAGCTTATTTATCTCCATGCATTCCATCTATTTGCTCCATCAAGACTAATATCAATTCCTTTGTCGAAACTTGTAGTAAATTGAGGATTTTTTAAATTATTTACATTTGATATATGTTAATTAGTATACCTACACAAGCTTACACACTATTTTCTTTATAGCCTAAGATACTATCATCCTGCAATAATTGTGCCAAGTGTTGGTTAACTTCAAAACAAAACCGTTCTTGGAAAATTTCCTACATTCTTAAATATGTTCAAGAACATAGTGCAGCTCCTCATATTATTTTCAGTCTTGGTACTGAGTTTCTTATGAAAAATTGTGTAGTTATATAGAAGTTCACTTCTGAAATCAATCGTCAATTGGAATTAATGAAATGAATTTCGCAAAACTCCTCATTAGGAAGTCACTTTATCGGTTATAAATTAGCTCTCGATGTGGAACAATTTCTAGCACAATGTTGGATTGAAAAGTATAATCTAATTGGGCATGTCTTGTTTACCAGATTTCTATAACCATTAGGAAGCTACTTACACAAAATCATCTGAATACCCTAGCCCATCCAAATTTCAACATGGAGAGTACAAAACTGCTGTGATAGTAGCGTTGTCTCTATGACATGTTTGATTTAGATATGAGGACCGCACCTGATAGCCAGAGATGGTCAGAACGGCGAATTAAATAAGGCTGATTATATTTACTATAATAATATATCACTGTTATCGTTATTGAGCATTGCACTTTGAACTTTGTACTTTATGATTGTGTATACCAGGCACAAAACAAAACCAAAATTAAAATGCAAGCAACATCAAATACATCAAGACAGTTGTTTGATTGATGTAGTAATTAACACATTTTTATAAAGTGTTTTTGAAGGATTTAAAATGGTAAGACGAAAGCATTCGGGTTGCACAAGGAATTTACAATTTCTGATCTCAGGCAATAGCATATTGACAAATACTTGATATCCTGAGTGATGTAACGTGAATAAATCACATTATACCATAATCGATATACTGTAGTGATCTTTTGAGAAAGCTGAGTCTGAAATTGATCATAGTTGTATATGCAACAGAGCATTTGATTTGAGAAACTTGAACTTTTTTTATTGTGCTATTTAATTCTTATATACTAAATTTGACATATTTAACAATATTTAAGACTTGAGAAATTTTCCAAGAATGGTTTTATTTTAAAGTTCAACCTACATTTTGTACAGTCGTTGCAGGATGATAGTACCGTAGTCTATAAGGATAGTAGTGTATAGGCTTGTGGAGGAGTATCAATCAAGATTATATCAAACGTAAATAATTTTAAAATCCTAGATATATACAACCGGTTTCGATAAAGGAATTAAGGAATTGATCGGGTAATTGATATTAGTCTTGAAGAGTAGATAGGTGGAATGCATGGAGATAAATAAGCTTCATTCAGCTAGAATTATTTTTATGAATCGATCAAATAAATTAACATCAGATTTATGCAAAATCAGTTTTTCATTCAATTTTAAATCAGTTGATTAATAAATGTGAGATTACATGTAGTATTGGAGAGCATGTTATTGAAGTTGAATGAGAGCATAATAAGCGAGACTGCTACTTCTGTTTCAGAATTCTTTCGAGTCATGTTTTTCCAATAATTCTGTGAATAACCTATTAATGATTAATTATAGAATTATCAAAGAAGCCCAAATAAGTGTTTACAAGTAGTAAAATATGATTTTCGACATGATATAATTCTTTGCTTGATGCTTTAAAAAGATAAACAAAAGAAACACCCTCGTAGTTTGAGTGGCTTTTCCTACCTCGTGGTTCAGGAACGCGCGAAAGCCCATTGTTCTCAGTTCTTTATCGTTTGAAAATGGCTGCTGATAAGGAAGAAAGTCTAGTCATTTTAACGTAACTTTTTTCCCCATTTTTTTCCGAAGATATGGGGAATATTCGCGGGACGATTTTGGATTTACAATATTTGACCGTTGGTATTATCGAGATATATTGTTGATATTATTGAGAAACTGAGTAGGTCAGTGATATGCAGCACAGCATGTAAAAATTTTGAGTTTCACGTTACGACCTATATAAGTATGCCTCATTAATAATTTGCTTTTCGATAAAATAATAGGTCTGAGGTTTTTTAATTTGTTATTGTATGGTGGTTAAGAAGTCCCAAACTAGTCATTTGGATTTGTTAATTGGTTACGGGTCATTTTCTGTCGTGTTTTTATTTGACTGTTAGATTGACAGTCGTTCTATGTAGGAGACATGAACGTATAGCAATCAAGAGACGATTTGTGTTTTGAAGTGTATTTGTTGCTGTTAGAACATATGAACTACCTGTTTGAATTGAAGTAAATGTGTGCCGATTTATGCTCTAAGGCCATCCATGCAATTACATATATTGAGAATTTTGAGGTACAAAATTGACCAGCAGCCTCTGCTCATTTGAAACCCGGTGCATTACACACAAAGTAAATTCACAACGCCATAGAAAAGCTGCAGTGCGTGGTTTGATTTCAATTCAATTTGAAACTACCTTGAGTTTAGCTAATAATTGACCCCGTTAAAAAGATTGTAGCTAGGAATATCTAAAATTCCAAGGATGGAAATTAAAACTTTCCACATCAGCAGCTTTGCATCCATACAACTAATTAGAAAATTAAGAATTAGGAAGTAGGTTCTATTTTCTTCCAATTGAAAATATCACGACTTTCCCCGTTGATTTTGTAAATTCAATTAAGCGGGAATTGAGTAACAATTTTTCAAAACTATCAGCAGAGTTTTTAATTCATAGTCTCAAGTTACAATTACTCTTCCGGTAAGAATCATAAAATTGCGAATGCCATTAAAACTTCAAAATTTTGTTACTCCTAGACAAGCATACTGGTCTTGGCCTGGAAAATCTACTTGGAAATTTTCGAAATCCACTTGGAAAGCTTTGAAACTCATAAGGAGACTTTCGAAACTCAATTGAAAATTTTTGAAATCCATTTGGGAACTTTTCAAATTCATTTGGAAACTTTTGAAATTGACTTGGAAACTTTTGAAATACATCACAGTTCTGGAAGAATTATTTGGATTTTTTCTATGGGGATATTGTTTTATGCAAACAATTTTTACCAGGTTTACAATTTGTTTTTCTCTAGTAATGTAACTTCATGACAGTCTTGATGGTTTGTAGATGTAATAAATGTTACACAAAAATTTTTGAATAGTTTTTCGCATCACTAAGAGAAAGCATTTGAACATTTCTCAACGAACAGAACGCTATCTTATCATTTTTAATCATAACATCCATGGCAGGAAGTAATGTATATTGTGTTCGTGTTTTTTAACGTTGAAGAGGTTTCTCTCAATTCATATCATAGTAACAAAAGAAAATTTTTCGAATTTCGCTGCCGAGTTTTTTTTCGTAAGACACAACTTTGCTAGAGACTATAGAATGCTAACAATAAGAAATGACAAATAAAGAATGCGTTTATCAGCTGTGTATTCATATAGTCTGTGGGATAATGCTTAAATATTGTGATACAATTCATGATGCTTAAAATTATATGTACGATACTCTTTCAAAACTAGGTTTGTATTGTCATCGACATAGCATTTTGACTTGAAGAATTAGCTTGATTATTCAATTGTTTATTCAAATTAACATAATTCTAACTGATTCAAAAATGGTATTTATTTAGCTGTTGATGTGATCCCTACTTTCACACTAGCCAACTTCTATCTGGTGCATGAAACGTCAGTAGCATCATCCTCAAGATGCAGCTTAAAATTGTGTTCTACTAGCAAAACCAAGTCAACCAATGTATACATCAGACAATATTATTGTT
>JANVCG010030151.1:0-10553 GCA_025505365.1 Haliclystus inabai | reverse complement strand
ACTTCAGCTACTTCTACACTGCACCTCACAGGTTCATTGTAGTTTCTGCAGCCAATCACGGTTTGTCCCCTATGTTCTATAGCTCTACCTAAGTTTTTCCTAAATCTCAATAATATGAATTCACCTTTCCCTTTGCATCGATGAAACTCTTCAAAAAAGCTATATCATCAATGTGGGTTGCATGGTCGACCAGTATTCTCACTATTTCCAACTGACCGAATTGAGATGCTGCGTGAAGTGGTCTCCAATCGTCCTACAAATCAAAAATTAAAAAAGCAAGATATATCACATTTTAAAAGTAAGAAAACACTGAATTTCAACGTTCTCCAATCAATTTAAAAGTAGATATTCCACGTCAATACGTGAAAATGTTATTACTAGCTGTGATACTTGTCCATCTTGATCCACGATATAACTCTATAGGGATGAACGAGAGATAAACTGGGGGAGACTGTTAATAGTTAAAAATATGAAGATCATTCACACTCGGAAAAGATAAAACTACAGGAAGATATAAAAGCAGAAAAATATTTATCTTTGAAATAATGGGTTAGAATTTCTCAATAGAGTCCAACAGGTAATTATTGACGTCAGCATGCAACAATATCTCATGATATAAAATTAAATTCCGAGAAAAAGGTTGGAATGAATTAATAATATACACTCTCCTATTGTAAATTTCAGCAAAATACGAGGATAAAGTAGAATATCTACAGTTCTAAAGATTATGGTAACTTTTCATGCTACAAATAGCATATAGATGGGATCTGCCAGATTGTAAACTCAACATAAAGCTATGTGAAAATCTATTTAAGTTCTAGGAAAATTTTCAATGAAGTGAATTCACCTTTTCCTTTGCATTGATGAATTTCTTTAGAAAATCAATATCATGGATCTTGGTTGCATAGTCGATCAATGTCGTTACTATATTCAGATGACCGAGTTGAGATGCTAAGTGAAGTGGTCTCCAATCATTCTAAGAATCAATAATTAGTTAAAAATATATAAAATAGTAATATAAAGTATAAAATGGCAGATATAATAGTGCTCTATGTCAGTATTAACATAGCTGTAATATAGTGAATGATTCTGAGAAAATGATTCACAGTAATACAATTCTTAGAAAGTTTTTTATTAGATGAAGGAAGGGCAAGTATAGTTCCACTGTAAAGCATACGTTCATGTCAAACCATTGTTTAAACTATTAAAAAGCCTGTAGAAGTATGAAAATTACATGTTTTAGTTGGTGTCCTATTCATCGAGTCATTGTTAGAGGGTGTTTTGTTTTAAAATCTTCTAAATAGCTTTTGATTTCATGTTTACATTTTTAAATGAGTTCTGAGCATTTATTAAGTAAAGTTCGATCTGCACTTCTGATCCTCTGAATAGCGCATTCTGCGAAACTTTTGTGTGATGTTTGCACAAATCTTACAGGTATGAGTATTTACACATAAACATAGATCAAGAGTTTGTCCACGTTACTCCGAGTTTCGCGCGAGGGCGCCCTTCAGATGGTTTTTATTCAATGAAGAATATACAAGTTCAACCAAGATATGTATGTTTACATGGCCAAATATCGTCAAAAATTGTAAGCCCTAATAGACAAACATTCAGCGAAAAACAACAGACTACGCAGAACTCACAACAAGAACAATGTGAAGGTCAGTTATAACTGTATGGCCAATGTTGAGAAAATAATGAAAAGCAGCAACAACAAAATATTAAGTGATCTAACAACAAATCAAGCAAAACTTTGCAACTGTAGATACAAAGGTACAAAGACGACTTCCTCTTAGACAACAAGTGCGTTACATCAAGCCTCGTTTATAACGCCCACGCTATGTGTGTGAGTGTCAATTTATTTTACTTCAAACTGAGCTGATAGCTCTTTAACATTGACACAAAGGCTAGCACGGAATTAAACATTTATAGAAATCAAATTATGTATAAACATGATACAGTATTATAATGATAATAGAGATAATCATTTGAAACAGCAAAATCGTAAAACAGCGAAAACAGTGGCAACAACAAAACAATGATGAAAGCAATGACAACAGCCACGAAAATATAAATTTAAAATAAATACTTGAATAAGTTGGACAATGCAAATGACAGCTATGACAACACAAAATACTACTGGTCAAAATCACCTTGGATTAATTGGAGGCACATTCGAAAAGCGGGTAGTGCAACACAAATCCTCTTTCAACAATAGCAAATATACCAACAGCACTGAGTTATCGAAACACATTCGGAAATTGAATAACAGAATCGTTCACTACGTTAAAATAGTCAGTATTAGCGACCAAATAAGCCTAGAGGAACAGGCAAAATGCATACTCTCTGTCTAACAAAAACATTTGATATTTGTGACATCTGTTCTGTTTGTATGTAACTTTAGTCAATGTAATGTGATATGAGCGTGACTGTAACTATGTAAAGTAATCTATGTTTTTAATTCATTCCCCTAGTGGCAAGTGTAGAACTATATGTTATATTGAATTAGATAGCCGATCAATCTCTGAACATGATTGTGAAATGGTGTCAGGAGTGAAAGTTACGTTTATTTAGTTACGTTTATTTAGTTATACTTGTTGGCTGCTCTAGCTCGGAAATGGCACAATATCTGCAACCATCAGAATTTTCGTTCCAACCAACCGAATGGGAAGATTGGTTAGACGATTTCAATCGCTCCAGACGCATTTCCTTTTTAAGTACACAAGATGGTGAACATCAAAGAGATGCTCTAATTTACTGCATGGGCAGCAGAGAAGCGACGAAAATTTTCAGAAATTTACCGTTAAATCCGGACATAAAGCCTAAAAACAACGATCTTTATTACGATGAAGTCACTGCCAAATTCACTGCTTATTTTCTCCCGAAGCGAAATCTAATACACGAAAGGGCACTCTTCAACGAATGAAAACAGAAACAAGGGGAATCCGTTGAACAGTATGTTCGCATACTACTAGAGTTGGTCGTCCATTGTACACACGTTGATGCAGATGACCACATGCGCGATCATCTTGTTCTTGGGCTCCGAGACAAACACGTGAAACAAAAGCTGCAGCTGACAATTGACCTTACTTTAGAACAAGCCATTGCTATCGCAAGGCAAACTGAAACAGTAAAACAACAAGTAAAATTGCAAGAACAACTTGACGAGGACGATAGCGTGACAGGAGTTCATGAAGAAGATTTGAGTGTTCAAGAGTTGCGGTCAAATTCGAACAGAGGTCAGTTTCGGTCGTCGAGGACAACAATAACAAAAATAATGAGGCATGGGAAAGATTGCAGCAATTGTGAATATAAGCAAGATCGTCAATGTCCAGCGATAGGAAAAAACTGCAATAAGTGTCAGCGTATAGGACATTTTTCAAAAATGTGTCACTCGAAGGGAATCCGAGAAGTGATTACTGAAAACGAGAGGGATGACGACAATGATGATGAATACTATTTGGATTCCATTACGTACAATAAAGCAAATACTTCACCATGGATTGTGAGTATGACTATCAACAATAGTGAAATTGACTTCAAATTAGATACAGGCGCAGATGTCAAAAAAGAATTACTTCGGATGGAAAAATACAATATCTTTCAGGAAGTGTCTGGTTCTGTTTGTATGTAACTTGAGCGAATGTAATGTGATATGAGCATGACTGTAACTATGTAAAGTAATCTATGTTTTAATTCATTCCCCTCGTGGCAAGTGTAGAACTATATGTTATATTGAATTATATAGCCGATCAATCTCTGAACATGATTGTGAAAATATTATATTCCAAAAAGATCAAACCATACTAAATAATAGAACGGCATATATTTCAAAATTGCCGCCACGACCACAAGTTTTCTTTAAAGAGCTACGTGAAGAACCTTGAAACAAGAGCAACAGCACAATATATTCTATTCTAAATAGCTAGTAAGTCAATGCAAGCGAGTTTTTCCAGCAATAGGTTGATATTCACGTAACACATTTATCTCTTTGTAGAAGCAGTATGTTCTTCATTGAATGAAAACATCTATTGTATCATATTTGTGATCAATCTTTATCAATATATCTGTAACATATTCTATTGCTCATCCTTACATTTCGTAGGAATGTTGAAGAGAAAGGTTGCTGTACAGTCTTCTTTCACAATTTTGTGGAAAAGGTGAATCAAATCGAATCTGTAGATTTCTTGGGATTCAAGTCAAAAATTAAGCCACAAAATGCAGATAAGTCAAATCAACAAAGTATTACAATGAACATAAAGTTCCTATGAGGCACTTTCTAAAAATTCCCGCTAAGGATCTGAAATATGGTGTGTTGATATTAGCCCTGTTTTGAAAATTTCGTGACGAACATGTTTCACGACATTTGTCTAGAAAAAATTAGAAATTCAAGTTTGAAGAAGAGAAAATCTATCAATCTCGCTTTGATATTGCATTATGATTGAGCTCCTATCAACAAACCAGCAAGGTCATTGTACAGTGATTTATTGGATCATTGCTCATGTATGGGACTGAATAATTTGAAATTCAATTTAGAATCAAAATCGTGCAAAAACTCACATGCAGCCACCCAATTCACATTCTTCTTCAATTTATTGTTCTTATTCTTTCAAAGTGAGTGTCACTCAAGAAATAAATATATTTGATATGACTTTGTTGATAATATTAAAAGATAAAAGTTCTTTACATTGCAAGAGTCAATATTGCGTTTTCATAATTGTTGAAGTCTATTGATTGCTATTTTACCAAAGCGCTGAAATTTCATGTTGTCTCTGATTTACGCTATTCAACTTTGCAACCTATCGAAAGCGTGATATTTAAAAGGGAAAGAGTGAAAATTCATTGGTTAGAAACGGGAATCATTAGTTTTGACTTGTTATAGGAGACAAAACGTTGATATAGTGTTAGAGCTTGTGAATTTTAAAAACATAATTCATAAAAATAAAGAAGAGAAGCAAAGTTTTATTTAAATTATCAAGTTTATTTTATTTGAAACGAAATTCACCACTGTCTAGCTGTCTTCAGTTTTACCATACTAAAGAAAGTTGGTAGACACCCATAAATCTACATATTACTTGCTTGCAGCTCGAGATTTAGAACTTTACCCAGGTCAACTAGCATTACTCGTTTTGTAAGCCAATAGACAGACATAGAAAACAGCTGGTAAATCTTGAATGAAATATAATTACCTTTTTCTTTACATTGATGAATTCCTTAAAAAAGGTAATATCATCAATTTGCGTTGCGAAGTCAATCAATATCTTCGCTATATCCAAGTGACCGAATTCAGAAGCTAGGTGAAGAGGTCTACAATCATCCTATGAATCAATATTACAAACATTATATATCACATATATATTGTAGGAAAATATTTAAAACGCGTATCATCCACTACAAATAGAAGTAAAAATCTCATATTGAAGGGAGAGAAATCTTACCAGCAACAGATATTTCATGTATTTTGCAATTAAAAATGAATGAATGAGTGAATGAATGAATGAATGAATGAATGAATGAATGAATGAATGAATTGATGAATGAATGAATCAATGAATGAATGAATGAGATTAGTGGCACCGCTGGGAAATTTCCACTGTCCTGTTATCCATGCAATTCACCTGCCTTAAACATCAGCTTCAACCAAATAGTAAGCGAGATATTCAAAAACTGAAAGTAGCCAGTAAAAAAATCGTAGATAATAAGTGTAAATTATCTGCCAAATTCATGGGATTGGGAACAATAGTAATGACTTCGAATTATGAGATACAGATTTATCCCGCCTTATTCAATTCCTCAGTCAGTATTTTTTACGAACTTTTTCTTTTGCCTAGCAACGTGTCGTTTATTTGAGCCCTCGGAGGAAATTTTTTTTTTTTTTCGGATTGCACATTTATCCACAACCGGGTAAGCATTGTCAGCTTTTTTACCCCAGAGTAGGTTCACATAATGATTTTTAACAAGGTAGCATATTAGTGTTTTTATGACCGGATGCCCTTCCTGACATCAACCAATGGTGCTCCGGCAAGGGGTTGAACCCAAGACCCTGCGGATCAAGGTCCAACACCCTAACCACTACACCGCGGCACAATTTGTTAAATACTTCAGACATTACACTATTGAAAAACTTCTAGCTTTTGTAGTTTAAAAAGGTATGACGTAGCTAATGCTAGCCTTTGTAGTTTAAAAAGGTATGACGTAGCTAATGATGCTACTTGGATTCTATCGAAAATAGCAGAGAAGGTGTCTCCGAATAGAGCTGAATTATCTGACTCAATATGGACTCCAGCATGAATTGTCCAATTGAAAAGCATTACATGATTAGCATTCCTGAGATGGCAGAGCTACAAGCAGATTGTATGAAACAATTGCAAGTTCTTCCGAAATGTGAGACATTGGATAAATTACGCTAGAGTTACTTTATTTTTTCTATTCGATGACCATTGAAAATAGTAATTGACGTCGCGATTGTTTTTAGTTGTTTGAATTTATCAATAGAACGGGACTATCGAGAAAAGTGATGTGATACACAACCAATGTGGAAAACTGTAGTTTTGATGTCAAGTACTTGAATTACTACCATTTATATGGATTCGAACTACTTACTTTAGTAATAAATACGATAACTCTAGCTAGTAATGAGCAGAATTTTCTGCATTCCTCTAACAGACTGAGTCAATGCTTTGGACCACGCTTTGGCTTTGCCTCTGGTGATTTTATAGCGTTTTATCAGATTGGTATAGGCTTAGCTTCACTACAGCACTCCCAAACAAATCAAGTATGATTCTAATTTTCAAATAATCGGATAACACTTTATAAATAGTAAAATCAAGTATTGTATATCACAGATGTGAGAGCAAATGAAAAGGAATCTTTCTGTCTTATGCAAATCAATAACCTCAAGTCTTCACTTTTATATTTAATTGCTATTTCTTCACTGTGGTTTGTCTTCTTTTCCTCCATGGTGTTTACAACGCACAGGCAGCTTCATTCTCTTCTTAATGTGTGTAATTCTCTCTTGGCCTATCGTGGGTGATGAAATTATCAACGAAAGATCGATGTGTTGCTTTGGGTGTGCTTCTTGATTCAAGTGAAAAAGAATAAAAATCGTGCAAAAACTCACATGCATCCGCCCAATTTACATTCTTCTTCAAATTATTGTTCTTATTCTTTCAAAGTAAGTGTAACACTCAAGAAATAAATATATTTGATATGACTTTGTTGATAATATTTAGAGATAAATGTTCTTTACATTGCAAGAGTCAATATTGCGTTTTCATAATTGTTGAAGTTGATTGATTGCTGCTTTACCAAAGTGCTGAAATTTCATGCTGTCTCTGATTTATGCTATTCAACTTTGCAACCTATCGAAAGCGTGATATTTAAAAGGGAAAGAGTGAAAATTCATTGGTTAGAAACGGGAATCAATAGTTCTGACTTGTTATAGGAGACAAAACGTTGCTATAGTGTTAGAGCTTGGGAGTTTTAAAAACACAATTCTTAAAATAAAGAAGAGAAACAAAGTTTTATCTAAATTGTTAGGTTTATTTTATTTACAAAGAAATTCACTACTGTCTAGCTGTCTGCAGTTTTACAATGTTTAAGAAAGCTGGGAGACACACAAAAGCTACATAATATACTTGCTTGCAGCTCGAGATTGAGAGTTTACCAAGTTTACAAAGGTCAACTAGCATTACTCGTTTTGTAAACCAATAGACAAACATGGAAAACAGCTTGTAAATCTTGAATGAAATATAATTACC
Source organism: Haliclystus inabai (assembly GCA_025505365.1). Lineage (NCBI taxonomy): Eukaryota > Metazoa > Cnidaria > Staurozoa > Stauromedusae > Haliclystidae > Haliclystus > Haliclystus inabai. The sequence goes on along the minus strand of JANVCG010030151.1, from coordinate 2,793 downwards.
TTTCCCTTTACATTGATGAATTCCTTGAGAAAAGTAATATCATCAATTTGAGTTGCGAAGTCAATCAATATCTTCGCTATATCCAAGTGACCAAATTGAGAAGCTAGGTGAAGTGGCCTACAATCATCCTATGAATCAATATTAGAAACATTATACATCACATTTATATTGTAGGAAAATATTTAAAACGCGTATCATCTACTAGAAATAGAAGTAAAAATCTCATATTGAAAGGAGAAAAATCTTACTAGCAAGAGATAGTTAATGTAATTTGCAATCGGAAATGAATGATTGAAAGTAGTGACACAGCTGTAAAATTTTCACTGTCCTGATATCTATCCAATCTATCTGCGTTAGAACATCAATTTCAGCCAAATAGTAAGCGAGATATACATATACTGGAAGTAGCCAGTAAATATTTCGTAGATAATAAGTGTAAATTATCTGCCAAGTTCATGAGTTGAGGATCAATATCAATGACTTTGAATTATGAGATACAGATTTATCCCGCCTTATTCAATTCTACTGTCAGTATTATTTACGAACCTATTCCTTTGCCTAGCAACGTGTCGTTTATTTAAGCCCTCGGAGGAAATTTTTGAATACTTTAGACATTTGACTATTGAAAAACGTCTAGCTTTTGCAGTTCAAAAAGGTATGACGTAGCTGATGCTGCTATTTTGATTCTATCGAAAATAGCAGAGAAGGTGTCTGCGCATAGAACTGATTCATCCAAATCATTATAGACTCCAGCATAGATGGTCCAATTGAAGTGCATTACATGATTAGCTTCCCTCAGATGGCAGAGCAACCAGTAGATTGTATGAAACAATTACAAGTTCCTCCAAAATGTGAGAAATTGGATAAATTACGCTAGAGTTACTTTATTTTTTCTAATCGATGACCATTGAAAATAGTAATTGACGTCGTGATTGTTTTTAGTTGTTTGAATTTATCAATAGAACGTGACTATCGAGAAATGTAATGTGATACACAACCAAGGTGGAAAACTGTAGTTTTGATGTCAAGTACTTGAATTGCTACCATTTAAATGGATTTGAACTACTTACTTCAGTAATAAATGCGATAACTCCAGTGAGTAAAGAGCAGAAATTTCTGCATTCCTCTAACAGACTGAGTCAATGGTTTGGACCACGCGTTGGCTTTGCCTCTAATAATTTTATAGCGCTTTATTAGATTGGTATAGGCTTAGCTTCACTACAGCACTCCCAAACAAATCAAATATGATTCTAATTTTCAAATAATCGGATAACACTTTGTAAATAGTAGAAACAAGTATTGCGTATCACAGATGTGAAAGCAAATGAGAAGAATCATTCTGTCTTATGCAAATCAATAGCCTCAAGTCTTCACTTTTATATTTAATTGCTATTTCTTCACTGTGGTTTGTCTTCTTTTCCTCCATGGTGTTTCCAACGCACATTCAGCTTCATTCTCTTCTATTTGTGTGTAATTCTCTCTTGGCCTATCGTGGGTGATAAAATTATCAACAAAATATCGATTTCGATTTCTTGCGATTTCTTGTGCTTCTTGATTCATGTGAAGAAGGCCTTGTTGATTTAGGAACTATCGTTGGCTTATTGTTTGTATAAGACTTCTTGCCTCCATGAAAGTCAGCAAATGAAACACGATGAATGGGGGTAGACAGAAAACCTATTCGATTAATAAGATTTAACCACTTTTCCGCAGCTCCACTTATTCGGATCTATTCCACTTTGGAAGCAATAGTAAAAAGTTTTATCTCTTTTGCAATTATTGTAGCAATGCACAAACGCAAAGTGTGTAAACACAACCATTTTTTCGCATTTCGGTAGAGACAACATCACTTGCTGTACATGAGATCTAAGGATATCAGTGTCTATGACATTTTCACCCTCATTCTCACCTTTTTCTCTGGAGAAATTATTTTCATCGTTCTCTTCACGTTTGATAGAGATATTTTCATAACTTCAAAAGCTTAAAGTGGGATCACTTCCAACTTTGTATCACAACTGCGATCACAATCAATCATACATTTGACAGCGGGATTTCTTACAAAAATGAGCTCAAGGCAATAGCCAATTTTCCTGGATTCACAATGCTTTGTGGAAGCTGGGAGAAGGGTAAATGGATAACTACTACCATTAAAATAACGTGATGAAAAATATATATAAAACCTTCGTAGCTGTAGCATAGAGTCCCTATCAAACAAAAAGTAGCAATGGCTGTTTTTCACAATCCAGGGACACAGAACTCAAGTCAAGCAACTGTTGTGAAAACTGTTCCCTCTATATCTATATACCAAAATCATGTATATAGTAGAATTTTAGACACACACATAGCTAAGCCTTGGAGGAGGGTAAAAACTCTACCAGTAGCGACATACTGAGAGTATAGTAGGTGGCTGCTTCGTATTGTCAAGAGTGATATTATGTCATCATACACCATTTCAAAAAAGTACCCAGTCGTTATGTAAAATTGACCTCTTTCACTTGAAGGGCATCTGCATTTGGGCATTGCAATCATTTGGCTGCGCTATTATTGTTGTCTTCGATTACGTCTCTAAGTATGGCCACGAGGCTGTTTTAATTGAGACTGGACCATAAGAAAACCTTAAAGTGCATATATCACCAAAAATAATATTTCACCAGTAGATAGAACTGAATTTTCTATCCGTACATGTTCTTACATCATTTTTTGACTGCGCGACTCCTTCCTGGTGAAAACTTAGTCCGAAGTCGTCATTTTGGGCTTTTTTGGAGTTTCAATTTTTCGTGAGTGGGTGGAACACGA
>JANVCG010030129.1:0-10558 GCA_025505365.1 Haliclystus inabai | reverse complement strand
TTGAGGCTCAAATCATGAAAAAATTAAGAACACTGAGGCTCAGGAAAAATTTACTGGTTCTTATAAAAAAAAGTGTATGTGCGTCTGAGTACAGCAATAGCAGCAATTTGACTTGAAATATTCGCAAATCCTGCGAAGCAATCCTCACAATTCGATTGGTTGATATATAAACATTAGAAATGCAAGTGTTTGGAATAATATATATTGAATTTATATCTAGAAGCCTTGTAAATTTACTATTTGAAAATAGCAAATTGGATGCTTACAGACTTTGCTGCAGTGAGGTGCTTTAGAAGGTGGCGTCACATCCAGTAGCTCTCAGAGTCTCAGCAGCTTACGTCTGTTCAACACACATCCCTACGGGATTCAGAAATTGTTGAATAAAGAGAGACGATAAATAATCATCATTCTGGTCATCGCAGTGGATAGGATTCGAACCTACGCGGGGAGACCCCAATTGATTTCTAGTCAATCGCCTTAACCACTCGGCCACCACTGCTATAATTAGAAACAAGACACTCAGTATTTTACAATCAGACAAAGTACGTGGCTGTAGTTCAAAACAAGTATTCTGTTGGGATGTTTGCACAACGTCATGAGCTATGTCAACCCCACGTTTGTTTTCGAAATATCGTCTTAGCTGCTTTCGATCACTCTATAGGTACCTGCTCTCGGGCTCTCGGGGTCAGGCGTTTTCATCGCGATCGCACCTTGGCCTTAGTCGTAACGGTTACGGTTGTCGAGCTGCCATCTTGCCTTCGCACGAAGAAGCAAGCAACAAAGAAGAGAAGGGAGCTGCAGGGCTGGTGTGCAGAACTAAGAAGTTGATTAGTTTATTTTATTTCTCCTTCCAGAAGATTTTATTTGTTCTAAAATTGAGCGGAGGATACACACATCTTCAGGATTCTATTTATGTCAAATAATTTTAATACTATTGACAGGTTTTGCAAAAGTTTCATGGAGCTTATTCAATGGCAGACTGCAAATTTGAAGTTGTAGACCAGGAAATCCTCTTGGCCTTCTCGAAATATTACGCTGACAGATAATAAATAACTATATATTGGTACCTCACCAATCAAGGAATATGTCTTGGAGAACTGTCGATCAAAGCAACAATGAAATGGTGGATAAATTTGTTCGGCTTGGAATCATACAGGCAAAATCTACTGTGGAGAAAGCTTTTCGTTGCGTTTCAAGAGCAGCATTTGTCCCCGACGATTTGATCGATGAAGCATTTTTTGACGCCCCTATCAGAGGAGAACCAAATGTTCATATGTCTGCACCTCATATGTATGCTTCAATCCTCGAGGAACTAGAACTGGAACAAAGTAAGTAGCCTAAAAATGGAGAGAACTGATCAGACGTAGCTGCTCACGTGCAAATTTCTGGTTTGTTATCAAGAGTGAAGTGTGCCGCTTGTTTAGCCTTCTGCTGTGACAATGAGAGAAATGTATAGTTATACATCAATATTGAAGCTCTCTCCTTTGTTAGCAACATTCTGCTTTAAAATATCAGTTGACTGCAATGTATCAATTTGAATTTTATTTGGGTTTTCTGTTCACTTTATCAATGTAAAGACTCGATGCTGTAAACATCCAAACTGCAAAGTGATACAACTGCAATACCGAAATAGCAAACACAAGAACAAGCATACTACATAACTCTGACACCAGTAACACATTATTTTAAGCATGTCATTGACATCAGCCAGCAATTTTACTTTTAGATTTCAATTATTCATTAGTTGATGGTGTTAAATATATGGATAATTTGTTTGGTTTTCTAAAGAGTAAGGTGCCATTCCATTTATGACTATTTCAAACAGTTGATAACAAGAAATTTAGTTTCATTCTCTTTGTTCATTATAATATCTAGCATTTACCCATAATTCAGAAAGTTATCAGTGAACTTGCTTTAGTTAAAAATGTTCATTCGATCCAAAATAGGGGTCTGCATCGGATCAGATGAAGCGCCCACAATCCGAATACTTTCATAAAATCTGAATCGTATCCAATCTGGATGGATTGAATCCGAAAAGTTTGGATTCTGATTGAAATCCGAATCCGATAATTTGAATTTTCAAAACGCAATAACCCTTAATCATCAAAGTAAGCTAATGCTAGATGTGCTTTATTGCTTAACAAAACACCAAATGTTGAAAGAAAAATACATCACGCTATAAAATAATAGAAATCGGATCTCAAATTGATACGAAAAGCGTAAATAAAATACTTGTCTATCCAAAATCAAGTAATATTGAAATTTGAATTTTGATCCAAACAGTTTTCAATGAATCTGATCCAATAAGATTCAATCTTCAAAATTTTCATTCCGAATCCAAGAAAAATCCTATCCGATCGAATCGGATTTGTAGATATGTAAACCAAAATATCAGAACCCTTACTGGCAAAACGAAATTTTTATTCTTGATTGTACAAAGTATTCACATAAGTCCGATTGACATGATCATTATTTTTTTAGGCATGTCATTTCTCAATATTGGCAGTGGAACTGGTTATTTTTCCTCATTGGTCGGTTACATCATTAAAGGTGATGGTATTAATCATGGAATCGAGTTACATGACAATTTGGTTCAATATGCCAATGATAAAATAGATGATTTGATTCAATATGGTCCATATGATGCAAAGGAGATATGTCGTCCATGTTTCATTGTTGGGAACTGTTTACAATTAGATACTGATCAAATGAAATATGACAGGTAGGCTATTAAATGTTAGATGTATGATAATATAGACTTGAAACCGAATTTATACTCTCAGCAGAAGAATAAATCATTATGATATTGGGCATACAATTTTATCATGTTGCTAGATATTGGCCAAGTTGAAGGTGTAGCAAGTAGCCTACATGGAAACCTAAATCTTTTCATATGTTGTCAATAAGGTCTGCATAACAAAGCACCTCTTGTTGTCCTGGCGGCAAGTGCCGAGAATCAAAAACTGATCTCTTTTGACGTCCTGTGCCTGCATCTGTTCCGATTAACATGACAAGAGGGTTATGAAAACAAAGTTCTGTAGATATTCGATTTTAATTGGAGTGAGTTGTATTTATCGAAACTGAGAGGAAAAATTTACGTATTGAGCAGCAGTGATATGATTGATCTACAATGAAACTGTTTCAAATTTATTTTGTAAAGCATGATTATTGATCTGTTTCTTTACAACGAAGAAAACAACTGTTATTTTTTAAATTAGAAATTTCCGTCTCTTTAGTCATGATCATCATCATCATCATCATCTGATAAGCTTGAAGCTTTTTTTCACAGGACTGGCAACATTAAATGTATTGAAATATAATAAATTAAATAAATTAAAAGGATAAATCATGTATAGATAGAACGTATTTACAAACAATTTTATGTTATAAATTCCATGATTTGCCGTTCAATTGCTTCTTGAGGAAATTCTTAAATCGAATCTAGTTCTACTAGCAACATCTTTCATGTCAGCAGAGACATCGTTCCACTTATGAGCACCACTAAAAGAATATTGGAAAGAATGGCGACAGGATGACTCAATTTAAATGTTATTGTGGGCATGTGCACGTGTCAAATGCTTTATTTAAATTTTTTCACTGATTGCGATTGAATGACCTTTTGTTCACCAGTGAGAAAGTGAAAAAAACGTTAAATATCAAATTACCCAAACGGAGTGCTAGACAACCAAGTTGTTTTAGTATTTTTGTACTCAAAATAAGTATTCAACTTCAGGACCACAAGGAAAAGCATTGGCTGATTGAAACAAATTTATTATTTTTGCGTTTTTCATTCCACTTTTTCTCCTGATAATATAGCAGTGAAAGAATTGATGAGAGCATATCACACAAAACTGCAAACTCAAAGTTTCGCCGGAAGGAAAGGGAACAATTGAAAACTTGATGTCGAATTAAAACAAGTACAAAATTTCTTGCATCAGTCAATGATTAGCCTGCGTGCAGACAGACTTTTCCTCTTCGTATAGTCTGTTTGTGCATTGGCCAGCAAAATCGTGTTCCAATTGTTTGTACTGAATTCCTAGTAAACTAGAATCAGCAGAGTGTGGTTTCCGGTAATTAATCCAATTTGCATTGTTTTGACAAATTGCTGCATTGTTCTCGCATTTTATTAGCCAATCACAATGCATTACCAAAAATCTGGTAGTGGAAAGAACAAGTAGAACACGATTTTGCTGGCAATTTTGCAGACGGACTATACAAAGAGAAAAAATCTGTCTGCACGCAGGCTAGTTAATGATTGGTTCATAAGACAAAAAGTCAGGTCTCAATTGTGTTTTCAACTCTGTTCCCAAAGAAATGAGCTTTGTGGCACCAACCTTAATGTCTACTGGGCACAGTGTGATTTTCAACATGGTCTGTGTGCAGGCTAATTAAACAAGCGACTCCCTCTTATGTTGAACTGAATGGCATTGAAACAATCATAACACATTTGTAAAGATTTTATGTATGATATTTAATTTACCTGTTTCAATTTTTGCAAAGCATATTAAGAAGTAGGCCTAGTATGTGCAGCAAACGTGCTTTCTGATAGCCAATGCCATTATTGATCCAGTTCTTCTCTTTATTAGTTTACCAATTTGGTTTCATAAGGTATATCATATATTGTCAGGTTGTATTGCGGGGCTGCATGTCCACAGTCCAAAGTCAAATTTTTGATGGAATTTGTTAAAGTTGGTGGGCTATTGATTGCACCAATTGGTCCAAGGGTGAGTCAAATCCGCTAATATTTACTCAATTTCGTTTTTATGGTAACACTGCGTTGAGTGGAAGAAATCACGCAAACTGTGTCGAAACTAAAGAATTACCAAAATTCATGGCACTCAGCGTTTTCCTAGTAGATTATTCTTATTTGTAATTTTTTTATTTCTTGTAAAGAATTAAGTGTTCATCTGAGAAGTGTTGACATTGGAAAGCGATTCTGCTTCAATTATATTTGGGATAAATAATTATTGAAATTTGTTCTAAGAGATTGAAGTTTGAAACTCAATCAAAAATTGAAATCTTATTCTTTCTAACATATTTTGAAGAAATTTCTTGGAAAATGCATTTCACTGTTATATTTTGATATGTTTTGAATTGCTTAGTTTTTTATCAATTAGTCATCTATTAAGGGGTTTGCGAAACTAGCCCCATTTGGAATTTATCATGAGCAGTTTTTTTCTTGAATATATGACATATCGGAATGTGGTGGCATGAATAGAACAAAGACTTTTAATTTGGTTTGCAAACTGCAAACAACAGGTTGAATGGAGAAAAATAAGTATAATTCAAGGCTCTGTTGATTAATACTTGTTACAAAATATTTGGGATAAAAAACTAGTGATTTTGTGTGTCACCTGGCAAAATTCACACAATTGACAGAACCTAATGGCGTAAGAGCTTTGTGGTTGATCACCACAGGTAAATTACAAAATTATTTTTACAATTGCTTTTTTATGAGTGTTTTATTCTGATTCTTTAACTTATCCTGTGTTGAGCTGATCAGTAATTCAAGTGATATAAACAGGAGGGATCAAATTACCCATTGAAAACAAAGGGGATTCAAGTGCCTCTCATACCCCAATCAATATGGTGACTCCCACTTTTTATTTCATAATTGAAAACTTCTATATGTAAATAATGATTCCAGCAAATATTGACAAATTCTTTTAGAGTTTAAATGTAGCACCAAGTGTAGTGAACCTCCTTAACTCAATTTTATTCAAGCGTTGTTTACAACAATATCTATTTTGTATTATTCATGACTTCATCTAGAACAATATTTCTTTCATTTTTCTTTAAGCTTGTGAAAATAGAGAAAGTATCAGCCAAAGAAGGATCACAAATTTCATTATTCGATGTTTGTTTTGCATCACTTGTAATGCGATCACCTGATGAGTTGTTTTTACCTAAACTGAGATTCCCAGAAGTTCAGCGTAAAAAATCAACAAAGGTTGGTAGACCTTTTTCTCGTATTTCTTGCTCATTTTTACGTTAACACATATGTTATACCTTTAATGAGGTGCTTGACAAGCTGTGTGCCATTAGCTTAGAAACTGTTAAAGAGTCTAAAATGACCAGCAGCCTTCGTATTGTTTTTGTTGTGAACACGGCTGACGTGATGACGTTCTTTTCCAGAAATGGCATTGTTAATAGTTGGGGAAACAATGGATTTGGCGTCACTTCATGAAATCGAGTTTGAAATCTGGCCCCAGATTTCAAACATTTTTGCAACAAGGCTGCTGGTCATTTTAGACTCTTTAATCAATCATCTACTCTATTTTGATAACACTCCAGGTGATATTTTCATGCTAAATTTGAATCATCCAATGGGACCCTCAATATCAAACCTTGAAGCCATCCACAAATAACCAATCTAATCCACAGATAGTATTTTATTAATATGTTTAAAGTGTCACTTTGATCATACATTTTTTTACTTACGCAGCCTTCAATATATCCAGCAATTGATTTCCCCATTGTTCGAAATGAAAGTACAAAGATTCTAGCAAAATTAAGGGCTCTGTCAACTATTCTCGGTGAGTTTTCATTATGGGTTAGGCTAGTTTTTCTGATAGTCTCAAGCGTGACCCAATTCTCCCTGCTTAGTTGCCTCTTGCTTTTTGTAATCCCTTCAGCCTCAGAAAGAAAATGTGTTGTGTACAGTAAAGCCCAAGTTATTATACAATGCATTACTAGCTTTATGTCTTGTAATTGTTGCAAGTAAGAGTTTACGACTTTGTGAACCCATTTTCAATATTCTATTTGTTAATCAAACCCTTGTCAATATTGCAAATTGTCCATTTCAACGGATGTCTTTTTTTGACACTTTTTATGTTTATATTCTTCTCAAAATTCTCATCAGCACACTTTCATGCCAGAAGTTTACTAATCAGTTAGATAGAGTATGAACATGGCCTGAGAGAGCTTTGCTGCTTTCTTTGTTATTTATAAATTATAACAGGCATGAGAGACTGCCTTGGAAATGCAGTTTTTTGCGTTTTTGACATTTTTGAGTTGCAAAAATAACAATTGTAATTCTTGTAAATCCGTTAAGATATTCATGTAGGGGGTGGTCTCTACCATTTGTTAATACAAAGTTTTGATATTTGTAATTGAAAGTTTAACATGTAGAACAGTTGAATTTTGCATTTTTGCTCTACAAAATAAAAGCACCAATATTTTGTTTACATTTCTAATCCTTGTAAGTCAACACCATGGAATTAAATTACTCTCCACTATTTTCCATTCTATTTTTCTTCATGCATAAGTCAATGACATGCAAACTACATCCGAGCGATTTGAATAGCAAGTTTATTTTTGCATGTTAAAAACAATCGAATGCAAAAAATGTATTTTCAGCCCCCTAATAATTATATGCTTTCACAGCACTGATGTTTGTATCAAATTTGTCGGCATTCACTTGATTGAATGTGGTTTTAATGAGGGAGATTTTCCTTTTTCTTATCAATAAGTTTGATAACTAATCTAATTTTGTTGTTGCTTTCAACAGACTGTTTTAGTTGTAATGTCGATTTACCTGCTCCAATGTGCTATGTTCCATCAATGAAACAGGTCAATGATTTGAAAACATGTCTTAGCAACCCATCCTTGGCTGGTAAATACAACCAAATATTAACAGAACTTGGAATAAAGCAACCTCCACGATCTAGTCAACCAAATGATTGCTATTCAGTTACATCTGAAGATATCTGGGAACACATTGCAACAGATAAGACATGGGAGATAGTTTTACATCACTGGTTTTCAATTTGTTCGGGAAATTTTGAAAGACAACGGCAGAGTTTGAATTTACATTTGAAACTACCACGTAAATGTGTTGATGATTATAAAGGTTTGTATTTTCCAAAGAAAATGAAACAAGGCAATGAACTTAATGATAATACTGAAATGGTAATGTCACTTGAAGAAACAATGTTTAAAGACGATCTACAACAGGCCTGTAATGAATTTCAAATCAATGCTGATGAACAATTTTCAATTCTAATGCATTCTCCGACAACCAGCAAGACATGTGTAACTGATAATAATAATGTACAATATTGTTCAGATGAGAATTTTGAAACTCTGACAGATTCGAGTGATGCTGTTTCAACAAAACCTAAAGTGGTCAAAAGAAAAAGAAATGTCATACCTTTGGTTTTTCAACCGTCGTTACTCAATAATATGTCTCATTATCCTGGTCATCAATGGACAAGTAAACATGATCAACAGTTGATTCATTTATTAAGCAAGTTAATGCCAAAATTAGATTCCATTAAGGTGAGTTTACAAAGACACCAATGCAAATATTTTGTAGTGAAACCTCTGTAATACGGCCATCTATGAAAATAGCAATACTGACAACTAAAGAGTGGGTGGACAGTTATTGACAGGTTAAATGCCATAAAAATTAGTATATGTAACAATATCAAGTGACCATTATAGATTTTTGCGTCTCTGTTAGATGGCTTTTATAACCAGGTTTTACTGTAAAATGTTTTTGAAGCATTGATTTTGAGAATTGCAGTATGCATTTTCATGAAATCAACCCTTTTGTTAGAAGTTGGATATAAAAAACAGGCGATATCATCACTCAAGTTATCATTTTAAAATAATTTTTGAGTTCCAATCCCTCAAACTGGTAGGGGTTATTTTATTTGTTTTTCTGCATCAACAAGGGAGTCGTTTAGGACTTAAGAATGGTTTCTGTGAAATGATGGGCTAGAAGATGCTTTCTGTTCCTTTTTTATTCATATTTATGTAAATGAAGTCATTGTTTTGATTTAATATCAATCAGTAATATACTACAAAGAAAAATCTAGTCATGTCTTTTGAAACACTTTGGAAGTATAAAACAAAACTAATCTAAGAATAGAAACAATAAAATGCCTATTTTGCCTTAGCTCAATCCCCAGCCTCTAGGAAAATTGTACATTTTTTGCCAAACTTCATTATTTAGCCCAAGCTACCTGGAATCTGGAATATAAGGGACATTTAAGCACTGCGGAACATTAAGCAAGGTTTCTACATGAGAGTTTGTATGGAGAGTTAAAAATAGAAATCAGATTTATGAGGGATATTGAGCAAGGTGGAACATTAACAGAGGCGATATTAGGTAGTTCGACTGTTAGCATACGAATTCTATTGATACATAATGATGGATGTATTCAATTATCTTGTTCTTCTTTTCAGCGTCCTTCAAACTGCAGCATCACTTTAAAACCTGAATTATTAACAGCAAAACTGATGCATTCTTATCCATTACTCGAAAGTATTCCGTCAACAACTCTTTGCTATCGGGCAGCTGCTTTAGTTAGAATAGCCACCTTAGTTGATTCTCTATTAGTCTATATTGTTGGGTCACAATCACAACAGAAACATTTTCAGAATCCATTCGAACAGAAATATCTTCTTCCATCTTTCGATGATAGTTCATTTGAGCCTTCTGGTGTGAATCCTTACCTGGCTGACTTAGAAGAACATCCAAACCAAAGCTGCTCTTCTCCTCAACTCGAATTTGATCATGGTTAGTTCTCATACACCTATATTTTATTTGCATTTTAACTTTGAAATCCATATTTGCAGGGTTCTTCTAAAATTTCAACATCCTAGCTTTACTGTACCCTGCTTACAGACACACTTTTTCTCTTTGTACAGTCCATCTGCACTTTGGCCAGTAAAACTGTATTCCAAGAACATGATTTCGCTAACCAATGCACAGACAGATTACACAAAGGAAAAAAGTGTGTTTGCACCCCGGCTACTGTACTCAGTGTACTGTAATGATATGCAAAACATTCAAGTCACACTGAATACTTGCAACCTAATGGAAATGTTATATGTGAAGGTGATCAATGCCAATAAAAAATACTATCTCATTTGACTGTTGTAATTCTCTTTCCATCAATTTTAGAAGAAAAACCAGCTGCATCAACCAAGGTTTATGATCTGTTATGCTGCGAACTGGGAAAAGTGAAACACAGAAAGAACCTTGTTTTACAAAAAATTGAAGTTCTTGATGATATCTTGGAGCAATATTTGGACCAACTGAAATTGATCAGAATGCAGGTATTTCACTCGCTATAACATCCTTATTTTCAAGCACTAGATTTGATATTTTAATGGAAGATTCTATACTTGAAAAAGTCTTGAAGGCATGGAATATCTTGAAGTAGAAATAAATAGAAAGATGTGTATAACAACCAGCTTTGATATTGGGGAATGTTGACATAGATAGGATAAAGTGGAAATTATCACTTACAAAAGTATGAAATGCCTATTATAGAGAGGTGGTTTTACTGCATTGTTGACGTTTTTCTGTAGGATTTTGTTGTAGGAGTACTTTATTTTTCTTTATCATACTATGAAAATATAGACAATTATAATGCTAATAAATTGGAGGTCAAAAAACTGATCATTATGTTTTCCACGCTATTACTGAAACAGTGCTCAGTAACGAACCAGACCATTTATAAATAAGAAAAGTCTATGTTTTTAGGTTTAAAATATCCCATTCAGCTCATAGATTATTATGTTAACCAAGTTAAAAAGCGGCGTG
>JANVCG010030118.1:0-10561 GCA_025505365.1 Haliclystus inabai | reverse complement strand
TAAAACGACATTTATTATGCAAAACATTTGAATAATTACTACAAACAAGGAGTCATTACTTTGGAAGACTATATGAGCTTATTCGTTTACCGTCTATTTCTTAATCAATAATTTGATTGCAGAGATGGTTCAACACAGTCGTACTGTATTATCAAAATTCATTCATGTAAACATACTACGGTGAGACATGGGACATTGGAGTTAAGCAGATTCAACTCACTAGACATTTACATTAGACAAGATTAACCATCCTGATGAAGTGAGATAAACTTACCATAATGTTACAGTGGCAAATCTTGGCAAAAATGGTAGAAATGAGTTCTGTATACCGCAAGAGGACATTGGAAACTGTCTGCAAAAATGAAACACTGAATTATTAGTCTGTTAAATACAGATTTACATTCTCAAGTCATACAAAAGATTTTGACACAATTTGTAAAGTCAAGGTCAAATTTGGTTTTACTTATCTAAAAGAGTATTCTAATAATGTGTTAAAAATTGTTTAATGGATGTCTGTGTTCGCTGCAATCATTTTCTATTAAACGTGTCGCAAGCATAAGCACAAGTACATCTGTTAATGTATTGACATGCACCACAACACAAAGCAGAAGTGTATGGAGAACACATCACAAGGGCCTTGTAGTATATTATTACGGAACTTACTCTGGCAAAGCGATTGATGAATCTCGCTTGAATGTCTGGATCAGGGCATTCCAATTTCTTCAAAATATCAAAACTCTATCAAATGAAAAAAAACTAAGTTAGCTAAAACACAGATCAACATCTGTAAGATCAAACGATGGACAATGGTATATTATGATGCTGCATTACCTGGTTGAGTGAACAAAAGATATCCACAACGGATGAAGAGAAATTTGCATGTTCAGAACTTTTTTCAAACTAAAACAAGAGCATACCAATTTTTAAAACCAGTGGGCAAAGAAACACGCAAACAGGAAAGGGGGTTACTGTATGGACAGGTTGGGTTTAGTATCCACCAATTGCACATAAACAGAATACTGGCATTAGGTCTACACTTTTAAAACAAAAAATCTCAACATATTAAATATAATAAAGATAGGCAAGAACAGAATAGAGTCTGGCACATTCCGGTACAACACCCAGGAATAAGTGTAATAATTTGGCAGATACAAGTAACTTACTCCATCTTTTGTGTCTTTGTCAAGAGCAGCATACATGAACTCAACAGCCATTTCATCATTCTCTTGAAGCCAGAGTAAAACAAATGGTTCAAACCACCTTCAACAAGAAAACAAAAACAAGATAGGAGCCGCTTCAAGTGGCATTGAGGCATTTGGAGGAGCATAATCTTCTGTACCTTCTATTACCCTAGGCAAAAAGATCTATGGCAAAATGCATGATTCTAGAATGCATCACGACAGCTGTTTATCCTTCCGTTGTCAATTGTTTCAGTGTTAATATTAACTATTAGTATCCTCATGTGTAGATGTCTTCAGATTGAAATACTTACACCAAGTAATCAGGAATCAACCCTTCATATTCTGGAGTGTCTGCAATGTGTTGCTGATAAAGACCCTTGACCTGTAAAAATCACAACATATTTATAGTTTTTATACAAATCACCAACAATACTACCCTCACGTTTATTCATATAATTTGTTACCAAGAGTTTGATTTGACATGATAACAGATGATAAATTTGTGATTTCAAAGCGAATGAGATATTTTATCAATCAGAATAAGAAGGCATCAAAGCCAATTACAATCAAAACATAATTACAACACAGGACAAAATGCATCATATGAACTACCTTGAAGATACAAATACATTGGTTAAATGTAAGAAGAAGATACCTTGAAGTAGAGATTCATATATTCGGTGTTGTTCCATGTTGGTGAGCCTTGTTGCTCTAATAAGAAAGAACAATAACATTTAGACAATGTTGGCGTTGCGTTATAGTGCATAATAACTTATGAATCAATATTATTTACCCCTTAAAAAGATTTGTGCATCTTCACCAAAGCATTTCCACATGACAGCTGCACTTAGTTGCCCAACGTTAAGATCAGCAGGGAATCTAAGAATGTAGTGAGATAGTACAAAACACATGATGCCAAGGTTTTATTACTATGCTAGTTGTTTAAGGGTTTTGATGCTCAGGGTTTTGGGTCTTGATGTGCACTAACTAAGGTTCAATCATTTGGGAGAAGAACTAAGGGTTGATAGTAGGCCAACCATGAAGGAGACATGTCAACCCCTGCTATTACGTGATTCTTGTAGAATGGTATATCACAAATATATGATAAAACCAATCACTTGCTTAGCTCAATAGGACTGAAACTGTAGTGAAATATTGGAGATGGACACTGCTAATAGATATTGACACACATAGGTCAGCATATTGCATTCCAATGAGTGAACATCCTTGTCTTTTTATAGAGTTCAGATATACTATTAGACCTCAAACTGTTTTACAATGCTTTTATTATTTGCTGTGTTTAGTTCAAGAGGTTAGTTAAAATCAGATGAAGTGGTAATTCTAAAATGTTAGATATACTGACAGTTGCTCCATAGCCTGCATGTAGACCTACTTACTGATTTAGGATGTTGGTGTAAATCTGTTTGTCTTCTTCAATGACACTGACCAGTAAGCGGATCAATGTCACCCAAAATTCATACGTCTTTTCTGGTGACGGTGAGACACAATCTGCTGACAGAGCTTTGTCCTCAAGTGCTTCATCCATTTCACTAAGATCCATACAGTTTGTGAAAATGAAACGGTAATTGGATTGTAGACAATTCTGGAGAAGCAACAAGCATTGTGGTTTATCTCAGTGAATGAAATTTAGTTTTGATTTTGTTCCTACAAATACACATCAGAGTCTTGATCTTGTCCTGATGAGGATGGATGTTTGTCTTCTTTAAAAAAAACTTTATCTATTGCTTTAGTTTTAGGATATCATTTTCTAGTAGTTCTTTGGAATTTGAAATCAAATCGGTGTGATAAATCATGTAGATAATTTAATTACGTTATGTTACGTATACACTCTTGACTGGATTCTATATTTCTATTGCAAGGTATGCAGTAGCACATGCAAATTCATAAGGTTGATTCGTTAAATTAAGGTTCAGAAAATAAGCCTTGTTATGTTAAAGTAGTTAATCTTTACTATTGTGGGTAAATTTCATGATGATGATGATGATGATGAATTGATCTCAGAAAATGAGATGAAATCGGTATCTTGATTTGTGTCTAATTGGCTGCTACTTTGTGTTGCCTTACTTTATTCAGCATCAACATACAATTTTAAATGCTTCATAGTACTAGATTGTGTTTTGAACACAAATTGGCGGGAAAGATGCATTCTCTCCCATCCTTATAAAAATAAAATCTTTCAACTTGAATTAGTTGAGATAAGAGCAAGCATCACAATTGGAAGTTGAGCACTGACAAGAAAGGGATTCATTATTACAGCACCAAAATGCAAACAACAAGAGCACAAATGAAAAGTTTCGAACCAACCTTAACGCATTCCATCACAACATGCGCAGCTCGGGGTGGGAATGCCAAATCTTGCACCTGAGAAATTCAATATTCAAGTTGTGACGTTGATAATAAAAGAACTAAAACAAATATTATGAAATCAGATTGAATGAGAAGCTACCTTCATACGGAAGAAAGTTATACTTGTAAGAAGATCAACAGTTGATTTGAGATCTGATAATTTCACAGGATTTGAAGCAGGAAATGTAGTCTGTGAATGATAAACAATAACTTGCAAATAAAGCCAGTAGTAAAGAAATCAAATTGAATTTATATTTTACTTTTAAAAATTGAACTCACACGATATGAACAGAGATCAATGCGTAATGAATTATGTAGATGATCCAATATTTTGACAAATTTGCTCTTCTACAGGAGACAAAACATACAAGAATTAAAAAAGAAAATAAGAATGCGTAAAGATGATTCAAAATAAAATTATTATGCCTCACTCCAAAATTAGTAGCTGAGAATCGATCAGAAGCAGATGCTGCTGAAGTGGCTGTTGTATGTGCGTAGAAGGCATTAATATTTGCAAGAAGCGTACTCATAATACCAGCAACGCCACAGTCACTACAATGCGTTGCAAGACAAGAGAAATGCCTGAAAGTATAAAAGATATTCTTAATCACTTTAATTGAGGACAAAGAAGGTGGAAATAAATACACAATAATGCAGTGTTATTTCACGTACGTCATTGCTTGATAGATTGTCTCAATACCATAACGAATGGCAAACTCATTGACAATTTCAAGGCCAGGTTCATCAAAGTAAACTTTCCATGCATCATCCTGGAAACATCAGAATTGTTTACAAGTTGATAGATTTGAGTTAGAAAGAGTAAGACACGCATCACTGTGCATATACTTACACCTGATGCTTTAGGTAATGCAACTTGGTTACCAGATTCTTCATATAAATAATGAAACAAATTCTGTGGATAAGTAGAAGAAATGAAATAGCATCTTTAAATGATATTTTCAAGAAATGTGAAACATTGAGCAAATCAAAAACATCTCAATTGGAAACAAACAAAAACAGAGGATTTATCAAGTAACAAAAACAAGAAATCATAATCTCTAATACAAGTACATTTTACATCATTTGAAAGGGTTACTTAACAAATCATCAATTAAATGTTAATCTTTGCGGTAATTTGGAGCAAAAAAATTAAAACTGGTCAAATTATGTACTCACCTCATGAAGACATGTATATTGAGCATGGTATGGTACAAGCTTCTCTTCCCCTTTAATTTCAATACTGATGCGAAGGCGAATTGCCCCAGAAACAGCAGACTTATCTGTTCTCTTTTCTGAATGATGAAATTAGAAATACTACATCTACATTAAACCTATTAATAGTATTATTGCCTAGTTAAATAGCATATGCCAATACACACTTACCAAGATTATACCAAACATCCATTTCACCACTCAAAGTTCTAACTTCAATAACGGTTTGACCAAGAAATTCATCAGGTTCTCGCGTTAATTTCTGTCTCATGCGTGCCCGGAAGTCATAATCTTCATCCCTGGCAATGAAATAATCATAATATAGGGTAGTGTATGA
This sequence comes from Haliclystus inabai, assembly GCA_025505365.1. Lineage (NCBI taxonomy): Eukaryota > Metazoa > Cnidaria > Staurozoa > Stauromedusae > Haliclystidae > Haliclystus > Haliclystus inabai. The sequence goes on along the minus strand of JANVCG010030118.1, from coordinate 5,464 downwards.
TCAAATCATTAACAAACAACATTGAATTGGAATACGGTAAGGTGGAGATTGGAGTGGCTTTGCTAGGCTGATGGTGTGATGAAATAGATCAGAAAAGGGTCAATACGGGTATTAAATACTTACCACACACGCACTTTGATGCGGTCAGAAGAATTGTGACACTCACTACACAACGATAAAAATACACAGACCGTAATAAAATCATAGTAGAAATAAAACTTGAAAATGATCCAAAAGGTGAAGAAAGATATCTATCTATTGAGATAGGCTGGTTTGGGTTTATTTAGTCCAAGGCGATGTATTACTTACAACTGAAATGTGTCGTCCCAATATGGGTTTAAATCATGTGGAATGGTTTTGGTTCTCTTTTTTACTTTACCAACTTGAACAGTAACATAGGGATCACTTGTGCCTGTGAAAAATTAACATCATGAATAAGAGAAAAAGACAAATGGAGCCAGTGGAAAAAACAAACACAGTGCTGTTTTAGGTCCTCAGATAGAACACAGTGTGTGTAAAATCAGATGATCTGCATATATGTGCTCTGATCTAAATAGGTATTGAGGAGTTGAACTCATTTAAGAACGATAAAAAACATGGAAAGCACAGGGGGGAAGAAGGGAAGGCACTTTATTCCAAAGGCCTAATTTTTAATCAAGTTTAAACTGTTGTCATGAATCGTATTTGAAAGCTTTGAGCTTGTCGCCATGAGAATATTGAATTTCAAACAAGATCTACCTACAGTAATAGAAGGGATGTAGGCATATGCCCAGAATGAATACATACATCCATGATTAGAATGGAAATTTTTATTTTGTCATTTACCTGTTTTGTCTTTTGCAATGAGACCTTGGGCACTGACAACTGCAATGGAAAGTGGTGTAAACAATCATAATTTCATGAATAAATCATCAGCTATTACATTGTTGATGTTTTTACTAATTATGATGACATCATTTGTATTTATGAGCAAATGTTCCATAATTATTTCAAATTGAATATTGCATAAAGTTGAAAATCTAGAAATATTTGACCTGCATATAAATTTCATGAAAGGTCAGCTAATTTTATATTTAATTTTGAGCATCAAATTTGATATTTGAGATCTTGCAGGTTACGTAAATAGATTACAGAATTTTTCAACCTAAAGATGATAAAAAGTACAATAAATACTTGGCATTACAGATTGAGTCTACCAGGCAAAGAGCATACCAGTTATTGCCAATTTTGCAAACCATTTTGACGTTCCGTCTATTACATTTTGTTTAACGTCAATCATATGTCCTGTGTGCTCATCATTAGATACACCAAAGACATCCCTATAAAATAAGAAACAATCCTTTGTCAGAAATTTTGATTAGACTCAAATAATAGGCAGCATTTGTTTCCATTTGTTTTACATTTCTACTTTGTAATAAAAGTTGAAAACAAAAGAGTATAGTCAAATGATATGAAGATAGGTCTTACATAATTGTTTCAAATAAATTTGGCATTTCAAGAATTCTTTTTTCCATTTTCAAAATAATATGATTTAATATTGCTTGTGATTTCTCATCTGATCCTTGTTTTGATGACTTTTCAACAGCACCTAAAAACCAATGAAAGAGAACATTTGTGAATCAATATTATATTACTGGGAGAATTGCATCATTGAGAGACTGACAGAGTGAGAGAATAAGAATTGTTTCATACTTTCAACTAACATTAGCAACATTAGAAGGGAAGCAGTAGAAGAAGGGGATATAAAATTTCCTGCATTCTCAATCAGAATAATTGAATCCAATAATCATAACAGCAATGGCAATATAATACATAAACAAATAGGAAATGCTTGGATTCTGGGATACAACCTGTGCGGCATGCAGATGAATAGTGCTTTCTTTAGAATGGCAAAGATTGTACACAAGGGAAAAGAAGGCGACTTCTCTTCTATTTCTAGGCTAAGATAAAAAAGTGTACTGTACTGAGACGGTTTTCTACCTACGTTGTAAGCAGTCAGCATTAAGAAGGTCTTTACATTTTTCATGACATTTGACACCACATTCTATAAACATGAATCAATTGATTAGAAGGTATTGACTTAAGATTCACAAACATCATTTCTAAGAACAACAGTAGAGTGTGAGATGTAAATAGAGAGCTCAACATTTCTTCAAACATTACCCCATTTGTCACAAGCATACAAAAGTATAATACATTCTAAGAGTTTAGGTACATTGTAAGTTGGCACTACAATATAATTTACCTCGACAACGTAGACCTTGCCTAGCTAATCCCCAAAGTAAAGTTTCACATTCATAGCAGTAAACAGGATGTTGCGCTGAAAACATCTCGAATTTGTGAGGTGTTGTACCTAAAGTAGAATAAGAATTTAAGCAATATCATTTAGTGAACAAGAGCACACATTGTGACAATAATTATTCTTCAAATTACAAATTTGTGCAAGGATTGTCGAAAGGCAGGACACTTCAAAAGACTGAGTCTCTTTAATGCCTTTCATTCTTCTTGAGAGTAGTAAAAATGAATCCAAGTATCTAACAAGGATGTTGCAGTATTTTTCATGATAAGCTGGATGAAATGGTTACTTGATGCAACTGTTTTGACATAAGAGCTTGAAAAAGGCCTTAATAGTAAAATGTCTGTATCATGCTCATTTAAAATGCAATGACAACAAAACATTGACACATTTGTCACAATAAAAAACTCTTTACTTTTTTACAACTTCTCTTCCATTGCTTTGCAAAAACTCCCGAAAAGCTTAAATTGACGATTTAGATTTAAATTTTTGACTAGGAAGGAATTGCCAAGTTAAAAAATGATGCAAGATCCTGTATGAAAAGAAATTAACTTGAATCTGACATAAACGATAGCTACAATGAAAACAATATCATAGATATCAACTCAAGATGAAAATAGTTTAGATGCACAGATTCTTACTTGAAATTGGATAAATCAAAGCCTGCAATGTTTTCTTATAAACATGGAGTTTCTATTAAAATAATCAATTACAAATTAGATTATAGCTGTCATAAAAGTAAAGTTTGATGAATTTAAAAGTGAAATTAATGTTACTCACAAGTTCTTCATCATTGACAGAAGACAAACTTGTTAGATTGGCACGAGATTGGCGTTTCAACAATGCTGTGGTGGTCTAAAAGATAAAGGAGAAACAAAGTCAACTAATGTGATCTACAATGAATCAGACACAATTGAGAATGATAAATGTAGTATTGAAATAAACATATTCAAAGAAAAATACTGGAGTAAAACTTACACCAAAGATTGAGTTTCTTCTTGGAAGAATTGATGAATCTGAGTCAATATTCTTGAAAAATGAATCACTAGAAAATGAGCCAAAAGGTAATTACAAGGACAAATTAACATGTGATTATAATAATGGTAAAAAAAAAATGGTATTACACAATTGCTGATCTGTGATATTGAATGAAAACATAAACCTTGATGAGCCTCATACAAAAATGTACAGCTGTTTGCACTATTGCATACTTACGGCTGAGAAGTGAATGTGACACGCCTAGATGCACGAGGAGAATGACGAAAGCCCCCTTTTCTGTAAATTCTCGGTTGGTCATAAAGCGAGCCAGAACCATTTTCACCTTCAGGTCCAGAATCATGCTAAAATTAACAGCATAAAAAGTCAATACAGACAGAGACTGATCTATTAGCCATGCTCTGAACAATAATTTTCATCTGTGAATGGTCACTTTCGAGAAAGGAGAAGATATGTTACCCCAGAAGCCAAGTTTTTACACACATCATTTAACTTCTACAGAAGTGATTGTGACAAAAATTTTAGACTGGGACCCACCCTCAATGTTTTGTTGCTAGAAATCGTAATCAAGTTTTCTCAAGCAAGTTGCCACTTAATTGAAACATGCTTTGATTTTCAAAAATTCCATCAGAAAAAGGTAAGACTTTATACTGTAGTGTCAAAGTCATAAGCATTATCCCAGCCAAAATACAGGCTACCTGCACCACCAGCACAAAAATCTTAATTGTGAGCATAATGTACGCACAACAAGTGAACATTTTTGTTAATATTACTATTTCATCAATTGGCAAAAATCAATCAAATTTTGGGATAATTGATATTTCATGGTTGTCCTTAACATACTGAGAGATGGAATTTTTATCGGTCCCTAACCCTTTTCTCTGCAGTCACCCTAGACCGAAGTCTCCCCGGTCTCCCTCAACATTGTACAGGCAAACAACCTAAAGGGTTAAATAATTAAATTCAAATAACAACAATAATGAAAAAAAATGAAACTCAACAAACGAAATGAATTGATTTTCACTTACATCATATTCGTATGAATCAATGCTCAAAATCTTTTTGACAGCTTCTCTTTCCTTCTCCTCATTGATTTCTGAGCCAAGTTTTCTTTTAACCAAACCACTCTCTCTTAAAGAGTTAACAGCAGCGGTCCACTGTTTCTTTGCCCTTTCTTTAGAGCTTTCACTGCGCTCACGGGGGATAATACTCCCTTCATCGTCATTTGCTGTTTGATCAAGATGTAAATCAACTTCAGTGTCACTACTTTGTTGGCAATCTTGACTGTCATCTGAATTATGACCATCAACAAAACAAACACTCTCATCTAGCACAGTTTCTTTAATTTCATCATTTTCGATAGCATCATTTGATGGATGCTCATCTAATTTCTTGTGTTCTTCATCTTCAAGACCTAAAACTGGTAGCAAATATTAATGAAACATCAAATGTTAACACTTCAAACATATAATTCAGAGACTAGTGGATCTTTACAGTAAATCTTCAAGTTACCAATTTTAAAGTCTGAGAGATTCACACTGAGGGTGTTTACAATTGGAGGGATACCTACTTGATCAGCACCTACAGTTGAAAGACTGTTCAACAGAACATATAAAGGTAAATTGATTGAATTGTTACTGACATTTACTGTCAAAATCCTGAATCAATGAATTGAATTTTGTTCATTCAAATATGTTATTAATTGAGTGTCTAGCATTGAAATACATAAAAATCAAAATCAAATTGAGTAGAAATGATCAAAACATTGTAAATATGTTTCGTTTTTGTTATACAGTGCCAATGTAGCTAGGCTATGAATAATAGATTACTGTAACATTCTATCCTGTGCCAACCAGCATGAAATCCCTACATATGACAATCTAATCAAATTTAGTACTGAACAGCTAGCCACTGGTTGGCTAACAAACATGTTGTGCAAATCCTAGTATCATAGCACATGAACTAGAGTCTTCTCCTATTCATAGCCTACCTTCTTTTTCATCATTTGTTATTATCTCCTCATCGTCTACATGGTTAAGATTTTCCATACCACCATGTTCTTTGATAGTTGCTTTTTGATGTTCTAAATAAACAACTTCTTGTTGCAATATGTTATAAAAGTAATCAAGTTTAGCCTGGAGTTCTTTTTCTTCATCGTCTGATAAATCTATT